>JAGFNQ010006067.1:58511-108470 GCA_024364735.1 Boesenbergia rotunda
GGACTAAGAGCACTCTTCATGATAAGATAAGAGGCATGCCATGCTCATGATATGACAATGATGTGATAGGTTATGATGATATGCTTATGATATGATAAGAATGTGCTATGCAACCCCTAGGTCGACGGACTATGAACGGACCTAGTAAGAAACAAGAATATGCTATGCTTACGATATGATAAAATCCATGTATGCTATTTTACTTTGTATGGCTTGTACCGGATCCTAGCAAGGTCCACGGGTGGGCTCCGGATGCAGCCCCTAGGTCGACGGACTATGAACGGACCTAGTAAGGGGATGGGCTCCCGAGAAGCCCCTAGGTCGACGGACTATGAACGGACCTAGTAAGGGAAGCCCCTAGGTCGACGGACTATGAACGGACCTAGTAAGGGGATGCCCCTAGGTCGACGGACTATGAACGGACCTAGTTTCCCTAGTAGGTTAGAGACTAGCTACCTCGGCCTATTAGGGATGCGCGCATTATGTATGTATGTAAGAGGTACAAGCCGGGATCCCCCAATGATGATGGATGTATGTTTAAGTACCTATATGTATGATTTTAAGAAAAGCATATGCATGAACTCATCCTATGCATGTTTTCAAAAGAGCATCTTGCATTCGCATTTCTTGTCATGACTATATGACTATTATGCTATAAAGGTGAATTATGTTAAGTTCAAGTATGCTTCTTATGATAAGTACATATGCTCCCTTATGCTATGTTAAGTTAAGTGTTTTTAATGCTATGCACTGTTATGACATGATGTTTTCTCTACTTGATGGAACGTATGATTTTTGAGTAGGAAAGGATCTTACTAAGCTATATGCTTATAGTTTCCATGTTTCCCTTGTACTGCAGAAAAGGGTAAGGAATGGATAAACTAAAGGGAGTAGCAGGAGGGGCAAAGATGTGTGTGGGGTGGTGGCATGGTGGAAGAAGATCTACTCATGTTTTATTTAGTTATGCATAGTATTGCATGTTAAATGTTGAATCATACTTACTAAGTTGCTACTTGCAGATAATTAGACTCATATGGATATTTCATGCTCACTCTTGCTCATATGGTAAGTACTTAGCTTATACTTGCTAAAGAACTTTAGTATTATGTTATCCTTCCTCATACTTACTCCTCTGTCTTAAGAAATGACTATGTGGCATGCTTCTATTATGCAAATAAGAATGTGAAGGTACCTAGCATGCTCTCCTCAATGTCTAAAATGTTTAAATGGTTTCATGCCTTACATGTTCAAGTACAAGATTATACATGTATCATGTTCAAGTTTCAAGTTTCAAACGCTTCTGCTAAAACGAAAAAAAATTTATGTTCGCGTAACCCCGCCCTAGTGTGAGAAGGGCGGGCGTTACAGTGTGATTGAGTTTGCAGGACTTGGAGAATCACACATGGAGAACATATCCGAGGGACGAGAGCCGAGGGAGGAGAGCTCTAAGGGCAAGCCGAGAAGTGGACTTCAAGGGCACACGTGAAAGGTGGCATGGAGGCAAGCCAAGGAAGGCCAAATCCCTATATATATATATATATATATATATATATATATATATATATATATATATATGTTGGGAACGAGATGGCTAGAGAGGGGGGGGTGAATATAGCCAATCACTTCTTCTTTGAAGAGTTATCAAATTTCTGCACTTGAAGTTATTAATAGCACAGCGGAAGTATGGGAAAACAAAACTTGCAGAAACTAAAAATCAAAACCTAACTAGCAAGATTAGCAAGATCGCTAACAAGGAGATTTTACAAGGTTCGGGGATAACTTGCCCCTACTCCTTGGCGTGCCCTTAAGGTGGGCGATCCCTTGATCGTCGGCAGATCAAGCCCCGGTGATCACCGGATATGAAGCAACCTCCTTCTCGGTGGAGAAACCTCCCCACAGTGTGTTTCAAACAATGATATAGAATGAGCACAAAGAAACAACAACAAGAAGGATCTTACTCAACCACTTAGCAAGGACAAAACACAGCAAGCTTCCCTGAGCTCCACCCAGTGGCGATCTCACGCAGACCCCTTCTCCGTGTCTTCCCACTGTCGGACTCCAAGCCTCTTGTTTTCTCCTTCAAGCGCTCAAGTATGATGATTGCTTCTCAATAGCTTGCTCAGAATGATTGAAGAACTCAAGAACAGCAAGCTTGTAACGTAGGAAGTCAGAAGCACAAAAACTCAAGAACTGTTGAACTCAACTTCTCTCGTTCTTTTTTGTTTCTCCACCAAGCGACAGATGATCTCATCTCCAGCAGCCTACAGCTGCCTCACTGCCAACGCGCCAGCTACACTGAACCCTAACTGAACTTTCTGAGCTACCTCAGCCAAGCTTCAGTCAGCAGCTTCAGTCCTGCATCCAGCCGTTGCAAACTGTGTGGAGAAAGGGACAAACCTGCTCCAAGGAAAGCTCTCTTTGACTTCTCCTTAAGTGTTTGAATCGTCCCCTGTCACCTGAAACTCAATCAGAGTATTAGAGCAGCAAATCAAATAGCATATCAAATATCAGAGGAAAGTGGCAGCGAATCGGTTGTGTTCAGACGCGATCAGAGCATCTGACAGTGCAGTTTGAATTAAAGTGATCGGTCACCTGACCGATCAGAGAGCCTCCTGATCGGTCACCAGACCGATCAGGCTGGTTCCAGACCGATCAGGCTCCGTCCTGATCGATCCCCAACGCTCAATCAGAAATCGCGATTTCTTCAAGATTCTCCTGGACCGATCACCAGACTGATCCCAGGTCGTGGATCGTTCACCAGACCGATCCACCCTTATATTGAGGCGATTTCTGAGTTTCGCAGGCTAACCCTCCTGATCGGTCATCTGACCGATCAGGGTGTCACCTGATCGGTCAGCAGTCCGATCAGGTCATCACCTGATCGATCAGGAACCGTCCTGATCGATCTTAGTGAGGAGCCCGCGAAGCTGGATCGTTCATCAGAACGATCTGCACAGTGATCCTGATCGGTCAGCAGACCGATCAGGAGCTGTTCAGCAAGTGAACTCAACCTCATTGCTTGCTCCCTGATCGGTCACCAGACCGATCAGAAGCCAATCAATGGGGGAAGCGCATACTCCTTGATCGGTCACCAGATCGATCAGGAGCAACACAGTAGGTTCCCAACCTCACTGTGTGCTCCCTGATCGGTCACCCGACCGATCAGTCATCGCTGGATCGGTCACCTGACCGATCCTCGAAGGAGCAGCGTGCCAGAATCCCTGATCGGTCACCAGACCGATCCAGGGACTTAAACTCAGCCCTCCAAGCTAAGTTTCCATCCACCTTAGCCCTCCAAGCTAAGGATTTTCCATCTAACTCTCCAAGTTGGGAATTTGCACCTAACCCTCCAAGTTAGGACTTTTCACCTAGCCCTCCAAGCTAGGACTTTTCACCCAACCCTTCCGAGTTAGAACTTCATCCAACCTAGCCCTCCAAGCTAGGCACCTGACCCTCCAAGCCAGGACTTTTTCACCTAATTCTCCAGGATGGGAATTTGCACCTAACCCTCCAAGTTAGGACTTTTCACCTAGCCCTCCAAGCTAGGACTTTTCACCCAACCTTTCCGAATTAGGACTTTTCCAACACCTAGCCCTCCAAGCTAGGATTTTTCACACCTAACCCTCCAGGTTAGGATTTTCCAACACCTAGCCCTCCAGGCTAGGATTTTTCCAAATCATGCCTAATCCTCGATCAGGACTTAATCATAATCATCATCATCATCATCAACCTAAACTAAAATCGTTGTCAACACCAAAACAACAATCAGGGCCAGACTGCATCAACAATCTCCCCTTTTTGTTGTTTGACAACCCGATTTTAAGTTTAGGGATTCTCAATCAATATTCCAACTTTAGAATCATAGGGGAATCCAGATCCTCCCCACAAATGGTCATTCTAAACTTAACCAATCCACACTCTCCCCCTTTGTCGAACACCGAAAAGGGACAAGAGGGACTGTTAAGATTAAGATAAACTCCCCCTCAATCCTAGAGGTATCCCAACTCATCAAAAATGTGATAGTTTGTGGAATGATCATACGAACACATGTGAAAAATTATAGCAAGACATAGCAGTCACATGCATCATATGAGTATGAAATTTAAACCATGCCGTAATATTCATAGGTATCAAATAGACATGGCAATGTAAGCATGAATATGGCAATCGAACAATCATGCAGATAAAAGCACATAATCAACATGGCATCAACAATAAATAACTCAAAGTAGAAAGGCATGTCAGGTAAAAACAGATAAGTCAAAGCATAAAAACATCCGGACAAGTAGCAAAATACGTGTGGCACAAGGCCACAACAATCAAGTCACAGGGCATACAGCCCAAAAGTCATACAACACAGTCAAGATCAATGGTCATCAGAATCATCAATATAAATGATATCCCCGGGTGAAGGACCACTGGGGGATGCACCATCAGGGAACGTATGATGATACCATTCTTCATACCATCTGTCCTGGAACGCGCTCATCTCAGAGACATCAGATGCTAAGGCATCAAAGCGGCGATCAAACGACTGGAACTCGGAGCTGACCTCCTGCCGCCAAAGCTCGGAGATGTGTAACTCGTGCTCCATTTTTCGCTCTATCTCTGCGACCTGCCAGCGCAGATCAGGAGCCAACTCATCATAGTCTGCAGTAATAGCTGGCGTCCCCGGGTCAGGAGCTGCCCTCGGTAACTCTTCCGTTCGTCTGCGAACTTTCCACCTCAGCCCTTGAGTCCCAAGAACAACGCCGGACTGAGCAAGCATGCGACGATCCAAACGGCAGTCCTGTCGAATCATGGGCACAATGTGGCCCTGTGAAACGTCGATGCCAACCGACTTCAGCCATGCAGTGATGATGTGACCGAATGGCATATAGACTGACTGAGATAATGGCATACTGTGTACGATGATAGAGGAGTATACCGAAGCTACTGGGTCAAAGTCTAACTGTTGATGCATGCCGTAAAGCATCAGGCAGTGAAACGGGTGAATCTCATCAAGATGTTTCGAGGTAGTGGGAAGGAGACAATTGGTGATGATCTTAAACAAGACATAATCAACAGGGGAAAGATGAAGAGCAGGAAATGTAGGGAAGTCACGGGTGCACTCACCAGAATCCCTTGGTCTAGGATGGCCTAGGAAGTACTCGTAGATGGAATCAGAGGTCACTCCATCGAAGGGGACTGGAAGAGGATTAGGAGGAAAAGGGTAGAGAAAGAAATCGTTGTGTGATCTGCGACAGCCGAGAAAATCAGTCAAGATAGATCGATTGAAAGCAAGATCAATACCGGCAACACGGGTCTGCCATCCCGTGCTCCACCCAGTGCCCGCTCCACTGACCATATTGTTATAGAACTCAGAAACCAAGGTCAGGTTGATCGGTCCTTCAAAGTGCAAGAGGGGTTGAAGATTATAGAACTCAATTCGTTGTTGAATTGTTGGACAGTGTTCATAGATAAAAGTTGGGTCTATAGCCCGACACGGCATCAACTTGAAGTTGTGCCACTGGAACTTGAAAGCAAGATCAGGACTCTGAAACCGAGTAAGTTGAGGGAGTGGAGGCCTTTGAGAGGATGAAGAGGTTTTCTCTCTAGAACTTCCCTCTGCTACCTCCTTTCCCTTAGCAGATTTTCTAATGAGGTTTGAATTGATCATACACATAGGTTGAATCACAACGAAACAAGAATTGATCATATATAGGATGAGCCCCAATCGAAAGATAGATTCGATCAAGATCAAAATAGGATAGTGAAGAGGTGAAAAATTGATCATTTGGTTGGAATGGGAGTCCACGGCAACAATAGGTAAGTCACGGCACAATAGCAAGAATAGGAACAAAAACATGGTTAGCTTCACAAACATATATTCCAAGAACTGTTGTGAAAATAAAACTGAGATCAAAGCTTACTTAGGCGCCATTGAAGTTTGTTTGAAGAGATTGCAAGACTGAGAAAGAACTTGCGGTGGAGAAGACGCAAGAGCTCGCACGCGAGAACTTGTAGTTCGGAGAAGACGCCCGTAGAAGCCTTCGCAGAAGAGCTCGCACGCGCGTGAAGAGGGGAGACGCAAGAACTTTCTCGCTCGCACAAGGTTGCGCAGAAGAGGTGTTTCGGCGCTAGGGTTCGGGAAAACGAGGGTTTGGAGAGAGTTAATCGGTTGGTGGATCGGTCCACCAACCAAAATTTAATGCGTTTGAACGGATCACCGTTCGATCTGATCTCGTCCAGACCGATCAGGATACAGCCTGATCGGACTGGCATGGCCCTGATCGGTCGGATGACCGATCAGACACGCTCCTGATCGGTCGGGTGACCGATCAGGATTCGATCAGTATGGTCTGGAGAGAAACCTCTGAGCTCCCTGATCGGTCTGTGGACCGATCCCCACAGGGTGCCAGATCGGTCCGGAGACCGATCCAGGCTAGCTCAGTACACTTAGTCAGATTCCGGAGATCACGGCTTGCCTCGCAGATCGGTCTGTGGACCGAACACCATAGGAAGAAGCCAGATCGGTCCAGGGACCGATCAGCCCTATGCCTGATCGGTCCGGTGACCGATCAGGGTTCCTGATACGAACTGAAATGTTCAGTTTCAGAATTTCTGAAATTTCCAGACGAGATTTGATGGACTTTGTCGAACTTGTGCATGATTTTATGACTAAAATTGATTCCTGAACAAGAATCAAAAGTCCTTATAGGTTCATCAAACACTTTGACCCATCTAAATGGAATCAAACTCAAGCAATAATCAATCAAGCAAATTCAACCAAGTTTTCACTCCAACTTCAAGTTCCCAATCAAGTTGCCTTGATTGGAATGTCCAAGTATGATCATGGAGCCACATACACATATGTTATGCAATGGTTTTCCCCATACTTGGTCACCACCGTGATTATTATCTCGTCAACTTAATTTCTCAAGTGATGCAATGACATTTTGAGAAATTGAGTTGAACCTAACATCTCACCTCATATCTAGCAAACAAAAGCATTTTGGTAACCCTTATAGTTTGTGTGAGATGTTCCCAAAGTTACCCAATTGTTCCCTAACAATTTGAAATAATCATGAAGGGTTTTGAATACAAGTTGAGAATCATGAAGCGTGACACATTCCCAATTCCCGTCTTAGGAAACTAAATTCACTCTCGGGAAGTGGTTTAGTGAAAATATCAGCTAGGTTTGACTTTGACTCTACATGTGAGAGTATGATGTTCCCTCTAGCTACATGATCTCTAATGAAGTGGTGTCTTACTTCAATATGTTTTGTCCTAGAATGATGAACCGGATTCTTGGTTAAGTTAATTGTACTAATGTTATCACATAACACTTGCACACCCTTGTAACTCAATCCATAATCCTCTAAGGTGTGAATCATCCACAACAATTGTGATATACTCTCTCCCATGGCGATATATTCTGCCTCGGTAGTGGAAAGGGCAACACAATGTTGCTTCCGACTCGACCAACTTACTAAGGACGATCCTAAGAATTGGCAGCCCCCACTAGTACTTTTCCGGTCCAACTTACATCCAGCATAGTCGGAATCCGTATAGCCCATCAAATCAAAAGATTCGGTACGGGGATACCAAAGACCTACACCAATTGTGCCCTTGAGATATCTCAAAATTCGCTTAACAGTAATTAAGTGAGATTCCTTGGCACAGACTTGATACCTAGCGCACATACCTACAGCAAATAGTATATCTGGTCGACTAGCTGTGAGGTATAGCAAACTACCTATCATGCTTCGATATTGAGTTAGATCAACGGGTTTACCACTCATCATTATCTAATCTTGTATTTGTAGCCATGGGAGTGGTTACCTCTTTCGAATCACTCATATTGAATTTTCGAAGCATTTCATGTGTATACTTTGATTGGTGCACATGGATACCATCGCGAGTTTGCTTGATTTCAAGTCCGAGGAAGAAAGTCAACTCTCCCACTAGACTCATTTCAAACTCACTCTCCATATGTCCGATAAATTCATGTAAATAGCCCTTGTTGTTTGAGCCACAAATTATGTCATCGACATATACTTGGGCTACAAATATATTGTCACCATCTCTTCGTAGAAATAGTGTAGGGTCTATTTGACCTCTAACGAAACCCTTTCCAATCAAGAATGTCGACAACCGCTCATACCAAGCTCGGGGTGCTTGTTTAAGGCCATAGAGTGCCTTTTTTAGCTTGAACACGTGGTTCGGATATTCGGTACTCTCAAACCCCGGAGGTTGTTCGACATAGACCTCCTCCCTAATCAAACCATTTAGGAAGGACGATTTGACGTCCATTTGAAATAATTTGAAGCCACGGTGTGCTGCAAATGCAAGCATCAATCGGATGGACTCTAATCGTGCCACGGGAGCATAAGTTTCATCATAATCAAGACCTTCAACTTGACTGTAGCCCTTGGCTACCAAGCGTGCATTGTTTCTAATGATTTCTCCCTTGTGATTTAATTTGTTTTTGAAGACCCATTTGGTTCCAATAATGGTGGTCTTCTTAGGCCTAGGGACTAAGTCTCAAACCTGACTCCTCTCAAATTTACCTAGTTCATCTTGCATTGCGATAATCCAATCGGGATCATTTAATGCTTCATCAATTTTTCTAGGTTCAATTTCGGAAATTAGAGCAACTTCATTGCCTCATTCCAGAAGAATGATCTAGTCCTAACCCCTTGATGGATGTCTCCAACAATTTGGTCTTGGGGATGACTAGAGGCTAGTCTCGTTTGCCTTGGTGTTGGTGGTGCTTCTTGAATAGGTTCACTCGACACAAATTCAGCTTCAGGATCCAGCTGATCAATGAGTTGTCTAGGCTCACCGTCATCAGACTCATCACCATCAACCACACTTGGAGTTTCTTTCAAACTTAGTCTCCTAAGTTCAAGTTGAGCTCCTCCTACATTTTCTGATTGGTCAATTGATTTTGGAATTTCCTCAAAAACCACATCAGAAGACTCTTCAACTAGTCTAGTTCTCTTGTTGTAGACTCGGTAGGCTTTACTAACGAGGGAGTACCCGACTAGTATCCCTTCATCAGCTTTTGCCGTGAACTTTCCAAGGTGATCCTTGGTGTTTAGGATGAACACCTTACAACCAAACACCCTAAGGTGTTTGACCGTAGGTGATTTCCCAAATCAAAGTTCATGGGGAGTCTTTCCTAAAAACCTATGGATAAGAACTCGATTTTGCACATAGCAAGCTGTATTTACAGCTTCAGCCCAAAAGTAACTCGGGAGTGAGTACTCATTAAGCATGTTTCGTGCAGCCTCTTGAAGTGCACGGTTCTTCCTCTCTACAACACCATTTTGTTGTGGTGTTCTAGGAGTAGAGAACTCATGTCTATAACCCTTATCTTGACAGAATTCTAGAAACCTTTGGTTTTGAAATTCACCTCCATGATCACTTCTTATTGTCTTAATTGTTGATGATTTTTCATTTTCAATTCTTCTACAAAAAGAAATAAAAATATCTAAGGTTTGGTCCTTATGTTTTAAAAAGAAGGTCCATGTATATCTAGTGAAATCATCAATGATAACAAAACAATATCTACTTCCATTCAATGATATGATAGTACTACAATCAAATAGATCCATGTGAAGTAAGTCTAATGCATCGGAAGTACTTACAGCGCTTTTACCTTTATGTGCAGATTTTGTTTGCTTACCCATTTGACACGCATCACATAATTTATCTTTTCCATACTTGATGCTCGGTAAGCCTCGAACTAGTCCCTTGTTGGCCAACTTCCGGATGTTCTTCATGTTCACATGTGCTAGTCTCCGGTGCCAAAGAGTGGACTCTTCTTCTTTTGACATGAAACACTTAGCAAAAGCATTAGTAGCACTTTTAAATGAAACTTGATAAATATTGTCTACTCTTGCTCCTACTAGTACCGTGTCCAAGGTGTCATTTTGTCTAACTAGACATTGACTTGGTTGGAAGTCAATTGTGTAACCCGTGTCACACAATTGACTGACACTTAGGAGATTAAACTTCATCCCCTTGACTAGAAGGACATTTGAGATTCTAAGACATTCAGATATTTGAATGTCTCCTATTCCTATGACCTTAAGGCTACCATTGTTACCAAATGATACATTACCTCTACTCTTCTTGTGAAATGTGGTAAACAATGATCTATCCCCGGTCATGTGTTTGGAGCATCCACTATCAACGAACCAAGTTGATAGATGCTCCCCCTCAATCATAACCTCTTCATCATCCGAAGATGATGAAGCAGCGTTTGAGGAGCTTGAAGATTCTTCACTGCTCTCCTCTCCAAGAGCCATGAGTGCCACTTGCCTTGTGCTCTTCTCCTCCTTCTCATCATCGGATGAACTAGAGGATGACTCATCCCAAGACGCCTTCAAAGCTTTCTTCTTCTTCTTGGATTTCTCTTCTTTTCTTTTGGGTTTCTCCTCCTTCTTAAGCTTCGGACATTCATTCTTGAAATGCCCTTTCCTACCACACTCAAAGCAAGATGCATTATTCTTATCAAGCTTGAATTCACTAGTGTTACCTCTCCTTTTGAAACGTCGGTCTCTTCGCATCATCCTCCGCACGAAGTTCGCCATTTCGGATGAAGAGGAGCCACTGCCATCTTCCTCCGAGTTTGACTCGGATTCGGAAGAGGATGAAGATGATGAAAGATCCTTCTCCTTCTCCTTCTTGTTGATCCGGTCCCCTGCAACTAAGGCAATCCCCTTCTCCTTGGGGCCTTTGTTAGCCATCTCATGCAATTCCATCTCACAAAATAAATCATCTAGCTTTACAATAGATAAATCCTTGGATACTTTGTAGGCATCCACCATGGATGACCACAAAGTATTCCTTGGAAATGCTTTCAAGACATACCTCACAAGGTCGCGATTCTCGACCTTTTCATCAATTGAATGGAGTCCATTAAGGACTTCCTTGAACCGGCTATGGAGCTCACTTACCGACTCATTCTCCTTCATGGAGAGATTTTGAAGTTGATTGAGGAACAAGTCCCTCTTTGCAATCCTCGAGTCTCGGGTGCCTTCATGGAGCTCTATGAGTTTGTTCCACAAGTCTTTTGCACTTGTGAAGGGACCAACCTTGATGAGTTGGTCTTTGTTCATGCCACATTGTAGAGTGACAACCGCCTTCGCGTCGGCTTCACTCTTCCTTGTTTGTTCGGCAGTCCACCGCGAAGATTCGAGTTCCTTGCCTTCATCATCCGTAGGAGGGCTGAATCCCTCCTTCACCGCGAACCACGTATGGATATCCATCTTCAAATAGTATTCCATTTTTGATCTCCAATATTGGAAGTCGGCGCCATCAAAGAATGGAGGTCGGGTGGTGGAGAAGCCTTCTCTCAAAGCCATCTTGTTGAAAACTCTCGGTTGTTAAGCCGTGTATAGAGCCCCTTGCTCTGATACCACTTGTTGGGAACGAGATGGCTAGAGAGGGGGGGGTGAATATAGCCAATCACTTCTTCTTGGAAGAGTTATCAAATTTCTGCACTTGAAGTTATTAATAGCACAGCGGAAGTATGGGAAAACAAAACTTGCAGAAACTAAAAATCAAAACCTAACTAGCAAGATTAGCAAGATCGCTAACAAGGAGATTTTACAAGGTTCGGGGATAACTTACCCCTACTCATTGGCGTGCCCTTAAGGTGGGCGATCCCTTGATCGTCGGCAGATCAAGCCCCGTTGATCACCGGATATGAAGCAACCTCCTTCTCGGTCGAGAAACCTCCCCACAGTGTGTTTCAAACAATGATATAGAATGAGCACAAAGAAACAACAACAAGAAGGATCTTACTCAACCACTTAGCAAGGACAAAACACAGCAAGCTTCCCTGAGCTCCACCCAGTGGCGATCTCACGCAGACCCCTTCTCCGTGTCTTCCCACTGTCGGACTCCAAGCCTCTTGTTTTCTCCTTCAAGCGCTCAAGTATGATGATTGCTCCTCAATAGCTTGCTCAGAATGATTGAAAAACTCAAGAACAGCAAGCTTGTAACGCAGGAACTCAGAAGCACAAAAACTGAAGAACTCTTGAACTCAACTTCTCTCGTTCCTTTTTGTTTCTCCGCCAAGCGACAGATGATCTCATCTCCAGCAGCCTACAGCTGCCTCACTACCAATGCGCTAGCTACACTGAAGCCTAACTGAGCTTTCTGAGCTCCCTCAGCCAAGCTTCAGTCAGCAGCTTCAGTCCTGCATCCAGCCGTTGCAACCTGTGTGGAGAAAGGGACAAACCTGCTCCAAGGAAAGCTCTATTTGACTTCTCCTTGAGTGTTTGAATCCTCCCCTGTCACCTGAAACTCAATCAGAGTATTAGAGCAGCAAATCAAACAGCATATCAAATATCAGAGGAAAGTGGCAGCGAATCGGTTGTGTTCAGACGCGATCAGAGCGTCTGACAGTGCAGTTTGAATTAAAGTGATCGGTCACCTGACCGATCAGAGAGCCTCCTGATCGGTCCCAGACCGATCAGGCTGGTTCCAGACCGATCAGGCTCCGTCCTGATCGATCCCCAATGCTCAATCAGAAATCGCGATTTCTTTGAGATTCTCCTGGACCGATCACCAGACCGATCCCAGGTCATGGATCGTTCACCGGACCGATCCACCCTTATATTGAGGCGATTTCTGAGTTTCGCAGGCTAACCCTCCTGATCGGTCATCTGACCGATCAGGGTGTCACCTGATCGGTCAACAGTCCGATCAGGTCATCACCTGATCGATCAGGAACCGTCCTGATCGATCTTAGTGAGGAGCCCGCGAAGCTGGATCGTTCATCAGAACGATCTGCACTGGATCGTTCATCAGAACGATCTGCACAGTGATCCTGATCGGTCAGCAGACCGATCAGGAGCTGTTCAGCAAGTGAACTCAACCTCATTGCTTGCTCCCTGATCGGTCACCAGACCGATCAGGAGCCAGTCAATGGGTGAAACGCATACTCCCTGATCGGTCACCAGATCGATCAGGAGCAGCACAGTAGGTTCCCAACCTCACTGTGTGCTCCTTGATCGGTCACCCGACCGATCAGTCATCGTTGGATCGGTCACCTGACCGATCCTCGAAGGAGAAGCGTGCCAGATTCCCTGATCGGTCACCAGACCGATCTAGGGACTTAAACTCAGCCCTCCAAGCTAAGTTTCCATCCACCTTAGCCCTCCAAGCTAAGGATTTTCCATCTAACTCTCCAAGTTGGGAATTTGCACCTAACCCTCCAAGTTAGGACTTTTCACCTAGCCCTCCAAGCTAGGACTTTTCACCCAACCCTTCCGAGTTAGAACTTCATCCAACCTAGCCCTCCAAGCTAGGCACCTGACCCTCCAAGCCAGGACTTTTTCACCTAATTCTCCAGGATGGGAATTTGCACCTAACCCTCCAAGTTAGGACTTTTCACCTAGCCCTCCAAGCTAGGACTTTTCACCCAACCTTTCCGAATTAGGACTTTTCCAACACCTAGCCCTCCAAGCTAGGATTTTTCACATCTAACCCTCCAGGTTAGTATTTTCCAACACCTAGCCCTTCAGGCTAGGATTTTCCAAATCATGCCTAATCCTCGATCAGGACTTAATCATAAGCATCATCATCATCATCAACATAAACTAAAATCGTTGTCAACACCAAAACAACAATCAGGGCCAGACTGCATCAACAATATATATATATATATATATATATTCGTAAATAAAATATTTTTCTTAAATAATTTAAAACTAATTTATCTTGCATCCAATTTTTCCTATAAATATTATCAAAAATTTCAAAAAATTATTCCAAAATTTCCATATGATTGATTCCAAATTTTTTTAACTCCTATTTATGATGATTATATATATAAGTTTATATATATAACCATATATATTTATATACATATTTTATTTTATTTTATATATTTATTATTATTATTTATATACCGTATTTTACACCTGCTGCCTCGCCAATTCTCGACTACCACAAATTTTGCGGTGGAGGAGGAAGGAGCAGCCGAGTATACGGTAGAAGTTGGAAAAATTTTAGGTTAAACAAATTAAATAATTTTGATTAATTTATAATGACATTTATAAAATGTGTATGATAAAGGGTTTAATCAGATATTTTATTTTAAAAATTAATCTGTTTTAATAAGTGTCATTATAAATAGTTTATAATGACATTTGCTATTAAGTGTCATAAAGTAAATGTCACAATAGGTCTTTTTTCTTGAAGTGAATCCTCATCGTGAATGCGATAACTTAGGGAATCCAACAAGTAACAATCTCCTTGGCTGTATTTTTTAATTAAAATTACTTTAATATTATTTTTTATTAAAAAAATATCTTTTCTTAGACATGTTGAAGCTTTGTCAAAAAATGTATTTCACATGGATATTAGTTCAATAAAACTGTTGTGTATTACTATGTAAGCAACACTAATAGACAACAGTTATTAAACTCATTGTCGTAGGCTCAAAAAACAAGTCTATAGACATCAGTTTTAAAACCCCATTGTCTTTGACATACATAAGACAACGATTTTTTAAAAATAGTTATCTTTTTTCAAAAAAATGATCAACTACAACGGTTTTTAATAAAACCATTGTTATGGAAAAAAGACAATGATTTCTCAAAAAATCGTTGTCTATTGGGTGTTGTTGAATCCTAAAATTCTTGTAGTGCTTGCATGAGACTCGCCCGATGCTCGCGGTTGGCTGCAGCCTCCGCTCTCAAGGCCCGGTGGGTTAAGGCCTCAACCTGGGGCCAGGAGTGTAAACCTCGGTAGGCTGTTAGGTAGTCTTCAGCAACCTGTCATTGCACCAAGGAGTTGTAGAGAACGTACACAGAAAATATGTAACAGTAAACTATACCTTCAAAAGGGTCTCCCGGAGAGTGGTTAGGGGTCCAGCAGAGACTCGTACAGCTGCTCCTCCATGGGACATGGGAGTATCGACCCGGCCATCTGAAGGCAATGCGCCCCTGCAAGGAGGAAGTAGTTGTACAACAGGAGCTTCAGAAGGCAAGCTAGAGGGGCCAGAGTCACCCTCCTCAGAGCTAGAAGTCCCCTTGGATAAGAGCCCCTCAGCAGGAACATCCTTAAACTGTACCGGGGGAAAAGACTGCATGAAAGCCTCCAAAGATGCATCCAGCCTCTTCTAAAGGCGATCGAGTTTCATCCGATATTGGGTGCGCAATACCTCCTTACCCTTCGAAGCCTCGGCCGGATCAGTTAAGGAGGAGCCGGAGGTCGGGACACCCACCTCCGGAACTGCGGCCGGCAGAACGGGGGAAGATACGAGAGCGAGTGCCTCACCCTCGGAAGGAAAAACAGCCTCCTCAGGAACTGAGGGAAGAGGGCGGGGACCACCGGAGCGCAACCTCTTCCATCTAGGGCCCGAGCCCTCCGGAACCCGTCTTTTCTGTCAACCAGTGACTTGTACTAGTAAGGGGACGGTAGGAGGGGAAGATCCCTCGTTGACCCCCTCCGGATGAGCAGCGGCTGAGGGAGGGCCACCACCTGAAGGAAGACCCGTCGTAGGTCAACCGACGGACCAGAAGGCCCCTGGCTCGCAGTAGGCGGGGGTGCAACAGTAGCCTCTGCCCTCCCGGGTGAGGCAGACCCCCGAGACAATTCAGCGGTCCCCTTCGAGGACTCGGCAGGCGCAGAGGGCGCCTCAGGAGCGGTTGGGGGAGGAGTCAGTGCCTCCCGGTTGGCCTCCTCCCACTTAATAAGTCGACCCATCACCCTGGCGAACATGAGTTCCTCTGCAATAGTCAGACAAGAAAACATCAGTTAGAATTAACGGGCACTGAAGGAAAAGACGAGCATACCAAGGCTGGGGCTAATTTGGGTCACTTTGGGGCTAAAGCCCGCCCGATACATGAGCTCCTCACTCTGCACCAGTCCAGGGCCACTGAACTCCATGCCAGAAAGTACGTTTTTGGCGCACTAGTACGCAACTCTAGAGAAACTCCCCTAGAGAAGGAGGAGTCGATAGAGCCTCTATCCAACGAAGAGGACTGAAGGGTAACATGGTCAATCGGATGAAGAAAAACTTCTCCTTCCACCCTTTGTGCGATGAAGGAAACCCCCCTAAGAACCAATCGCCCGGATACACCAAAAAGCTAAAGACCCCTCTGGAGCCGATCGAAACAAAGAAAGAATGAAAGAGACGAGGGGTCAGGGAGAGGTCAAAGAGCTTGAAGATGATGTACACCTCTCCCATCTGAGCAAAGGCATTGGGAGCCATCTGGTAAAGGGGGATATCGAAGTAGGAGGCTATATTCATGAAGAAAGGGGGAAGGGGGAAACGGAGCCCTGACTCTACCTGCCCCAAGAAGAAGGTCGAAAAGCCTACAGGAGGCTCCACTGGTGTCTGGTCTACCCGGGGGATAACCACCGTCATCTCAGCCGAAATGTCATAGACCTCAATGGTCGCCTGCAGAGTCGCCAGTCTCACTCTCAAAGAGGCTGACTCGTACCACTCCGCCTGGTAACCTTCCATGATTCCTAAGGGAAAAGACGAGGAGGAAGCGAACTACTTAGGTTCGAAAGAGTCCTTAGAGAAGAAAAGGGAGACGAGGTGCACCCAGCCACACAGTCAGAAGTTGGCCGAACGTCCTCGCCTTCCCTTCTTATACCGGGGAAGTCGCCTTTGTTAACGCAATAAAGACGAAGCACGTGGAAAGCAAGAAACCGCCGCATCGGGGCTACACTAGAGACAGTCGCCTGACGCTACAGCGGCGCACAGTAAGAGGTCGTGCAGAGGGCCGTTGAAACACGTGGCGATGGGGCATTCACGGAAGCACCCTGTCACCATCGAAGAACACCATGCGCCTTTATAACGAAAGGACAGGTATCATTACGATACTTCGAAAGCTGTAAGATCCTTTAGGGAAGGGCAAAATCAAAAAGAGATTTCCTAGGGACTGGGAGCAACCTCTACAATCCTAGGACCCCGCATGACTACTAAAGGAGTAGTAATGGGTGCAAAGACCCACAGGGACCCAGCTTCTTCACCACCACACTAGTCCGATCAGTTAGCCATACTTCCTTCGATCAGACTTGAAGGGAGGGACTTGTGATGGAGTTGAGTAGCCCGTGGCGGGCACGTGGGATAAAGAAGCTGTGTGGAAAAACGTGACGAGTCCGAGCGACTCCTCTGTTAGAGCTCTCGTGACACTCTCGGGAAGAGAGCCTCCAGGGCCCCTCTCGAGAGACACGCCCTGGAAGATCAGATCAGAAAATCCCTCCGGGGATCACCCCGGGAAGCCAGGTCCTGAGATCACCTCGGGGAAGTAGAGCGCTAGCGATCGCCCGGGCCAGAAGACCCCGAGATCACCTCGAGGAGTGGAGCCCAAGTAGCATCCGACCTCAAGTAACGATCCCCCCTCTTTTCTCGAATCTATGGATAAGTATCCCTATTAACGCGGAGTCATCATGACCCTTAAATGCCGCAACGGGTTGAAACACGTAATGACGGCGTGAACCGTTTCAAAAGCTATCCAATAACCGCCGAAGGGGGGACGTGGCACAGATCATGGGGGCGCGCCAAGGCAGCCGCCGCAGGTATAAAAGGTAGTCCAACCCCTCCGGTAAAGAGGTTATGCTCTCTTCGCTACTCATACATTTTTCCTGCTTACTACTCCCCTTCTCCATCGAGGTACTGACTTGAGCATCGGAGTGGGCTCCGCCGGACAACCTCCGACGTATTTCCCTAACACTCGTGTTGATCTCGTAGGGCGTAGAGTTCCTTCCCTTTTGTCAGTATCCACGTGAGATGAACTTCTATGACTAATTATCAATATTGATTCCTTCCAGTACAATTATTATGAATGTTCTTCTAGAATGGCTATCCATTTATAAAAGCCAAAGAAGATTTTAAGAAACATTTGTAACAATAAGATTTTAATAAACGAGGATTGAGTAAGAAGCAGAAATAATAAACTGTTGAATAAAAAAACGACAACTGAAAAAGTAAAAATAGAATTAAAAATTATTTTAATATTTAGTGAATATTTTTTTTAATTTAGATAAGTGTTAAATGATATGAGAAATTATCTTATATATTTAAATTTAATGAATAGATAGAATAGTTGATATAAGATTTTTTTTATATAAAATATAAAATAAAATATTTATTTAAGAATGTGATATGCATACTCTACACTGCCATTGAAAAAAGAACGATTTTTTATCAAAAGATGCATATAAGAATTAAGAATTATCAAAAGATATACTGAGGTTTTATTTTTACTAAAGGATACAGCGATTGAAGTGATTTTCCTCTTATACCGCTCCTGCCAAGAATTATTTTCTTTTTCTTTTTCTCTTTTTCAGTTAGAATTTCAAGAAATCTGAACCTATTTTTTCAGATATTTTAATTTAAAATAATATATTATGGGAATCGGCTAAAAAACGTAAGGTAAACAAAGAAAAAATATTTCAATTAAAAGAATCATCTCTTCTAGCATGATTTCAAAAATATAAGGAGATGTTTTTTTATATTTGATTAATATAAATTAATATATTAAATAATATATTAATATATAAAAAACCTATCAAAATATGTGATTTCAGATTCAAACCCACGCAGGATGACTTCAAGTCCAACGTGCACTCAAAATTTTTTTCATTTTAAAAATATTTTTATAATATTTAATCATGATTTATTTTATTAAATTAATTATTTATAGGGTAATCTTTTATATAATTCTACAATTTGTGACAAAATCCTCTCATATTATTGAAATATTCAAGTATGATCAAAACATGTTTACATTTGTTTAAACTTAAAATAAAAGGTTTCATCTGGATACTACCTAAATACACAATGCATAGCAAAATTGGGTTCCTTGTAGACCATCAACTCATATTTTCAGAATTTGTTGCAATAGGACTTTTGTAGGTTCTATTGCAATCAGATAACTCCTCTTTGGGTCTGAAATTTTTCATTTCAGACCCTCTTTTGCCTAAAAGTATTTGCTAGTAACTGATGTTTAATATGAAAAACTATTGCAATTCAACAACATAACCAATGCACATCCCCAACTATCTGTATGAAAGCAAATTACATGAAGCAATTGTTCTTAAAAAGAACTAAAAAGTATGACCTCGTTGTTATATTTTTCCAGAAAATCAAAACTCATAAGAAAATAGCTAAATATCCATAAAATTTTAGGTCCTCTTTGAGCCTGAAATAAAAAATTTCAGACACAAAGAGGGTCTGAAATAAATTTATTTCAGGCCTTGTTTGGATCTGAAATGAAATCCAATTGATTTTTCTAGGGGATGAAGTTTAGGAGCACACCAAACTCGATCATTTCTTTTCAACTTTTCCCCCCTTCCTTAAAAATATCCAGGGAGTGCTAAAATTATTCAACTTCCTTGGTAGAATCACACACAGGAAATGCACCGAGAGATATTCTATATTGTGCACAATGCTGAGGTGCCACATTCCAAGAATATCTCAAATGTCCCTATATACACATTGGATAGCACAATTCGAATCTTTGCAAATGAAATTATTACAATCAGACTTTTCTAAGTCCATCAGTGAGTTTTCGTCAAAACCCACTAATGGACCTACGATATTTGAATTTCTTAATACTTTATATCACTAGGTTGGGTTGAGCTAGGAGAAGATAATTATGATGTCAAAACTTAGTCCTAACTACTAAAAATGATTTTCTTGTGTCGTGCCACTTGTGTCGTACGCACTGATGGACCTACAAAAGTTCTATTGCAACAAATTCTGAAAATAAGAGTTAATGGCCTGCAAAGAACCCAATTTTGCTATGCATTGTATATTTAGGTAGTATCCAGATGAAACCTTCTTATTTTAAGTTTAAACAAATGTAAGCATGTTTTGATCATACCTGAATATTTCAATAAAATGAGAGGAATTTGTCATAACTTGTAGAATTATATAAAAGATTATCTTATAAATAATTAATTTAATAAATTATGATTAAATATTACAAAAAATATTTTTAAAATGAAAAAAATTTTGAGTGCACGTTGGGCCTGAAGTCAGATGACTTCAGGCCCTACGTGGGTTTGAATCTGAAATCCCGTGTTTTGATAGGTTTTTTATTTATTAATATATTTATTAATATATTTATTAATATTAATCAAATATAAAAAAATATCTTTTTAAAATCATGCTGGAAGAGATATTTTTTAACTGAAATATTTTTTCTTTGTTTACTTTACGTTTTTAGCCGATTCCCATAATATATTATTTTAAATTGAAAAGTCTGAAAAAGCATGTTCAGATGTCTCAGAATTCTAACTGAGAAAGAGAAAGACAATTCTTGACAGGAATGGTATAAGAAAAAGATCATTTCAATCATTGCACCATTTGATAAAAATGAAACTTCAGTACGTCTTTTAATAATTTTTAATTCTCACGTGTATCCTTTGATAAAAAGCCGAAAAAAGAATATAAAATCATAATAAAAAAATACTATGCTCATGCGGTGATTTTCGACATATTTATCATGCCCCAAGAAATAATTTAATTTAGGACGGTGATTGAAATTCATCAATAATATTCGAACGATAATTAAATATGTACGTATAAAATATCATATTATTTATTAAGATTTTTATTAAGATTTTTTTCTTAAAATCATTGTTCAATCATAATATATATCATATGCTGCCATTTTTTTACAACGCCATGGGTATGCGAATCCACGAAATAACAAAATGGCTACGCTTCACATCACAGACGTCCACTCGCAGTCCGCTGGCTAACGTCACACGTCTGTGGCCGTCACACGTACTCGGCGGCCGTCACACGAACCGGGGACGTCGATATGGCGAACTCTACGTCCTCCACCACCCGTCGCACTCGAGGCGGCCTCCGACTCCTCGTGCTCCAGCCCCAAGAACGTCTCCAGGCTCGAGATCCGCTCCAGCAGTTCCTCCCCCAGCGCTGCCGGGGCCTCACCGGACGAACCCGGGCTCTCCTCCCACGCCGCGGAGGCAGACCTCCTCTTTCTCGTCGGCTCCGGCGCCGCCTCCGAGAAGTTGAGCTTGGCTTTATCCCCCCGAATCTCGATCGCCGCCGCGTCGTACGCCCGCGCTGCCTCCTCCGCCGTCGCGTACGTCCCCAGCCAAACCCTCGCCCCCTTCCTCGGATCCCGTATCTCCGCCGCCCACTTTCCCCACGGGCGCCGCCGTATGCCTCGGTATTTTGTCTTCCGACGCCTCTCAGCAGCCGGTTTCTTCCTCTCGCACTCCGCTGCCCCAAAAATCGTGAACAAACCTTAAGAAATCAAACCCATCGATTAAAGTAGGAAGACGATGAGAACGTTACGGTGAGAAGGAAGGCTTTCCCCGCCGGAGATAGTATCGTGGCCATCCATAAAGGCCAAGAAGTCTGAGATGATCGCTCCGCCGCACATCTCTTCCTCTCCTACGCCTCCAGCGAAATCAAAAAACAAATCTCCACAGGAAGAGCACTACTGCCACGATTCCACTTCACAACCCCCACCCTCCTCCCCATTTTAAAGCCTAATTTCTCTATTTAATTAATTGCCAATTTCTCAAACAGCCTTTTTTTTTTTCTAATCTTAAATTCTTCAAAGAAAAGCGCACGTCTGCTGTTTTGGGTAAAGAGTAGGAAAGGCACGCGACGGTGCGTTTGGGCCGTACGATCGCGAGCATCCCCAGCAGTTGCCTTGCCTCCTCCGTCCGAAACATAACGGCGACAGGTGCTGCCACCGATGTCCGCATACGCCCCCACCCTTGCGGTGGTGATCGAGGGACCGGATGATCCAACGACGGCTGCAAGGCGAGACCGGTTGGTTCCTGGAAGACGAAAGGAGTCACGGCCACGTGGGGCATTGGAGTGGTGTTGGGTACTGGGATGGGACGGTGCCTCGGCTGGTGGTCCGTGGACGGTCAGTGGACGCAAGAATCTGTCGGGCCGAAGCCGGTGATCGTGCGAGTGCGGGCCCGGAATTCTACCGATCCTACGAAGGTAATGCACGGTTGATCACGCGATGATGAATATGATGATCAGATCAACGGCTAAGCAAGTTGAACATTGACAGGAGAGCAAGAAACAATCATGAATCAATTATACTTGAGAGCAAATTGATGGCAGATATTTAGTCCTATCAATTTGCCAAATGATTTTAATTTATCTTATTTTATATTACTCTAAAAATTTAAAAGATATTTGATAGACGTCGAAGAAAACAAACACGTTTCGACAGATATTCAAATGGAGCTTAATAAAGTAAAAAAAAAGTCTAAATATTGGAATAAGCTTAGAATTCAGCAAAAGGTTTTCTTTTCAATTAACAAGAAAGTTTTTTTTATTGTGACAAAGATCATCTTATTTCTATTAGAAGCGAACATGAAATCCAATACAAATCCATACAGCTGAACTGGTGAATGATTTAACAATTAATATCTGGCATAAATGTATCTAGTTAATTAACTGAAAATTTTAGTTAGCACGTAAACAGGTGGCTATTTATATAGATCGGCGGTGAATACGACCCCCGTATGCGGCAGCCAAGTGAGGCCGTCGATGAACCGACGGACTGTGAAGAAGCCAGCCACCGCCGCGTCGCCGATGACGTGGTAACCGGGCCACCCCACGCGGCCGCTTAGCCTGGCGCCCGGCCCGTAGTTGCCGTACTCGCCGTACCACAGCGTGCTTAGTCCGAAATCTCCGGCCCACTCCAGCCATCCGCCGGCCTGCACTTGCGCGCCCAGGTACGACTGCATAATCACGGTCCGCGAGAAGGCCTTCCAGGGCCTGCCCAAGTAGGTCGGGTAGTTGGCATGGACGAAGCAGCCATGGAGGGAGAAACCGGTGTTCTGGTTCGGGTCCTTCCGGCCCTGCGCCGTGATGGTGGCCTTCTGCTCCGGGAGCGGGCGACGGGTGTGGATGTGGCAGCGCTGGAGCAGAGCCAGCCCGTTGCCGAAGATGAAGTCGATGGTGCCAAAAATGTGGCAGTCGCGGTAGAACTGGCGGAGCGAGTGGGCGTACAGAGTGTCCTGGTGCCCCTCGATGCTGCACCGGAAGAAAGCGGAGCGGTCGGAGTCGACGCGCAGCGCCACCGCCTGGTGGTTCTCCGGACCGGCAGTGTTCCGAAACGTGATGTCCCGGGCGATGAAGCCCGGCCCAGATACCGCTGCATGAAAGAAGGAAGGAATAAGTTCACTTTAGAGGGAAGGAATGAGTTCTGTTTCCATGTACGCACCAAAGGTAGCAGTTCTAAAGGTAGTCCACCCCTGCATGAAGTTTCTATTTCCGGTGATTACCGTCGCTCCGATGCCGTCTCCGACGATCATTATATTTCTCTTCTTCTTTTTCACCTCCACGTTTTCTACGTACACCCCCTTCTTCACATAGATGACGTGCCTTCTCGCGCTGTAGCTTGGCGCCGCGTTGACCGCCTCGCTGACAGACCGGTAACGCCCGCTGCCGTCCGACGCCACCACTGCGTCGACTCGAAGTGATTTAAAGCTTGCACGCATCAGATCCTCTGACTCCGCCGACACCCACGACGGCAGCGGAAACGGTGCGGGGATCCTCTTGGTGTTGTTTGTCGGGGGAGAGGCGTGCGGGATGATGCTCCGCATCCGCTTGTACATGGAGAGCAAATTGGCAACGAGCTGCGTCAGCTCCGCGATCCGCATCTCAATGCGGCGACGGACGCGACCGTCGGTTCCGTCGAAGCCCTCGAGGCAGGTGTCCTGGTTGCCGAGCGCCGCGCTGAGCCAGGCACGGAGGTTGGCCTCGCTGCTGGCGGCACGGCTGGTGGCGACGAGCCGGCCAATCTCGGCCAGCGACCAGTCGAGCTCGTCGGCGGAGAAGCCGAGCAGCTCGGCACAGTCGCGGAGCGCCGTCTCCTCGCGGAGGCTGACGGAGGCGTCGGCGAGGTCGGAGGCGGTGCCGGCTGCACGCACGGCCTCATCGATGGCGCCGCGGACGGCACTTTGGAGGATTGAGATGGGGCGGGAGAGGCTGCCGGCAGGGTAGCCTCGGATGCGCAGCAAGCAGGCTTCGTGCGCGGTGGTGTTGAAGCAGGCCTGGCGGAGAAGTGATTCGTCGAAGGCATTAATGGCTTCATTGTCTTGATCGGAAATGGAAAATGAAAGAAAACAGAGGAGGAGGAAGAAGAAGAGGAGGACGGCCGGTGACGGCATGGTGTTGGATTGGAGAATTGAAGGGGAAGGCAGGAAGGAAAGAATGGTGATGCATAAACGTTATTAGAAAAGGCGGGATAGTTTGCATTGGAAGAAAGGTTTCTTTTTTGTTCTCTTGCCTTCTTTTTTGTTTTGTTCTTTGGAAAGTATGGCACGGAAGCTTTTGGATGTGGAGGTGTACATTCACAGTGAACAAGTGGTCTATATATTCCTTGTTTATGTTTGTTAGCTTGCGGATTCTCATGCTTTTGACTTATTTTGGTCTATGATAGGGTCATGCGGAGATAAATAAGGGTTTGCATGTCAAACTTTTAATTGAGTCAATATAGAAGTCGATGGAGTGAGAAGGATGCATACGACATCTGAGAGACGAGAAGCGGGGAGGAAGGATGCTCGAGGGGCGAAAGGTCAGAGTCTGGTTCGGGTAAGTCTAAATCCGGTTAGTCAGAAATCACCCAAAAAGACCGGAAGTCACGCTGAAGAGTGGTCAGTGGTTGCTGACCAAACCTACTCTCGGGTGCCCGTAAACATACAGGCGCCTGGGCTCTCGGGCGCTCGAGCACTAGGCGCCCGAGCACTCAGGCGCCCCTGTGCATACAGGCGCCCAAGAAGTTGTTTTTAGCCGTTTGCGAACATTACTCTTTGGATAACTATCAGGTCACGTGTTAGACGTCCAAGAGTACTCAGGCGTCGTATAAGTGCCACATCACCAAACTGCTAAGTCTAACCAGGACTATAAATAGACCCCTAGAGCTCAATTTTAATTCACTTATTGAATTCAAGCATTAGCAAACGAATTCTGTGTAATTTTTCTTTCTTTTCTGAACTTTCAACATGTAATAAGCTTCTTCGCCCGAAGAAGTTTTATTCAGGAGAATCAAGCCACATTCCACCTTGGATTAGCAACTTCCCCTGTTGCAAATCAAGTAAAATTCGGTTGCCTCTTTCTTTACAGTTTGCTCAATTTTTTATGTTATTTTTTTCTGTTTGATCTAACTAACTAAGATAAACAAATGATTTGAATTTTTATTTTTAGAGGCAATTCACACCCCTCTTGCCGACCAACGATCATCGTCATGATCTGCTTGAACCAGTTATCCTTGACCTGCTTGGATATTCTCTTTGTCAAACATTCAGTTAACCATGACCTACCTGGATTTTATCATTGCCAAGCATCCAGTTACCTTAGACCTGTTGAAAATTCTGGGCCGCAAAAACCGCTTTTTGCGTTGCGGAAACCCCAGAAGTTCGGCCACGGATCCGTGCGAACATAAAAAATTTACGAGTACGAGTTTAATCTACATTAGATCTACATGATAAGAATCATTACCCTTGACGCGTAGCCCTTCGCTTTCCCGCTTGTCCAAAAGGCCGCCGGATCTCGTAGAGTATCAAAGCAGACACTCCTCTATACGTATCCACGCGAACAAATGAAGATGAATCAAAACCTTAGGTGTGCTAGCACCCTATAGGTTTCGGCCAAGAGGAGAGGTCGAAGAAGCACTCCAACCAAAAATCAAGAGAGAAGAAGAAAAGCCTCACCCACAACCGAATGAAACAAAACATCGGTTTTGTTCCTTCATGGTGGCCGGCCACTTAATGGCCATTAGGTGGCCGGCCATAATGGCTATTAAGTGCCATTAGGTGGCCTTCCATATCCCTTTTCAATTTGAATTCGAAATTCAAATGGGGGGGAAACCAAGTCATCACTTGGTCAAACAAAGGTGAGGTGGGTTTTGGTCAAGTCAAACTTGCCTTTTATGGACTTTCCATAAATAGTCAAGTCAAACTTGACTCCATTTCTTCTCCCATGTCAAGTCTAACTTGAAGTGGAACCAAGTCAAGTCAGACTTGATTTGGATTTAGGTCAAGTCAAACTTGCCTTTTATGGACTTTCCATAAATAGTCAAGTCAAACTTGACTCCATTTCTTCTCCCATGTCAAGTCTAACTTGAAGTGGAACCAAGTCAAGTCAAACTTGATTTGGATTTAGGTCAAGTCAAACTTGCCTTTTATGGACTTTCCATATTTAGCCAAGTCAAACTTGACTTCAATTTTTCTCCATCTATTTGTTCTTTGCGTGTGACCCTATAGGTTCTTGTAATGTTGGCAATGCTTCTAACCTCTTAGAAACATAAGCAATGAGCGGTATCTAGCAACACATCATTGCTACCCAAGTTACAAGAATGTTGAGATCCAACATCACCTTGTGACTAATAATTGTGACTCTCACAATATATGATAATGTCCCTCTATCCATGATATCTAGATTGACTCAATTGAGGCATAGACCGTGTCATCCTCGAGTCAATCTATATCTTGAACTCCAAGTAGACTCACACTAATCAAATGAGTTCAATATCTCATATTGACTCACTTGGGCATGACCATGCACTTTGTGGTCTCACTCTATCAAGAATACGATATCGCTCCCGTCATATAGGAGGGATAGATCCCATCTACATCACTCACATCCCTCTCCATAATTTGTTACATACCCAGTAATCGCCTTTATAGTCCACCCATTTACGGGTGACGTTTGACGAAGCCAAAGTACGTAACTCCTTATGTAGGAATCCATGGTGACTTCAGGTCCAAGGACTAATAGTCATACTAATAGCCACATGAGAAAGTATATGACACTCATATAACGATCCATGATACTTTCTCATGGTGGGTCATTCAGTATACATTCTCCAATGCATACCCATGTGTCAACTTGATATCTCTATATCTATGACTTGTGAGATCAAGTCATCATGTTGACCTACATGCTAGCCTCTACGTATTAACATTGTCCTTGAATGTTAATACTTGACTAGGAATTATTTAGAGTAGTGTTCTCTATATCATCTCACTATCGATTCGACCAATCGATTGATATAGATAAGAACCTTCTACTCAAGGACATTATTATACTTAGCTAATTGGCACAAATACACGTAAGTATAATAACCATAAAACATGCCTTTATTTATACATAGGAATATGATACAAATTAGTCCATACAATCATTACATGATCGGCTCTAGGGCTCTCACCAACAAGACCTACTTGGAACTTTTCTAGTCATTTGGTCAGCCTTGCCTTGACTAGATTTTTCATTTATTAATCATTCGATTAACCTTGACCTGATTTGACTTTCTCTTTGCTAGTCATTTTAGTCAACTTTAACCTAATCAGACTTCTCTTTGCAAGTCATCAAGTTAATTTTGGCCTAACTAAACTTCTCACTTAACTCACTTCCAAATATTGGTCATGTTGGATCAATCCTTTGTCAAACTACATCAAACCCAGGTATATTGTCAAACATTGAAACCCTGGAGGTCAATTATATCAACTATCTCCCCATTTTTGATGTTTGACAATATTTTTAAGTTAGATTTAGGTCTTATAAATCTTATGCTAAACTGAGAGACCATAAATTTTTAAAACTTAAATTTTCTTCTGCCCCTTTAACATATAACAAAAGAATATTACCTAGGCCTTAGATTTTACACCAACAATTATAAGACTTTTCTTAGTCAAAATTTTCATCCTTCCCGCCTGAAAGACCATTAATTTTCAAAATTTTCTTTGTAAATGGCTACTTAAATTTTCAAGCATATTTGAAAAAAAAAACTTTTAAGACATTTTCAAATGCTTTTGTCAAGTAATTTTCAAGGAATTTTTTTATGATTAATTTTATAGAATTTTTGACCAATTTTGAAAGAAATTTTGAACACATTATTAAAGAATTTTTCAAGTAAAAAGTTTTCAAAGTCATTTTCATTATATTTTTCAAAACCTTTGTTAAATCCATTTGAAACATTATTTTGAAAGACCCAATATTTTTCTTGAATATTTTCAAAGATAATTTTGAAGGGAACTTTGAAATGATACTGTATCAGTAGTGTATCAACATTGTAGCAGTACTATAGTAATCATATTTTTTAAGATTTTGGAATTTACATTTATTAATCAATCAATACACCCTACCAATTGACTAATACTCTTGCTTTAGCCTTACCAAAGTTGAATTCTCATCTTATCTTGTATTCAGTTGACCTCAACCTATCAGGACTTATGTTTCCTAACATTCAGCCAATCTTGACATGTCGAGACTTCTCGTTGCCTGGTATCCGGTCAATCTTGACTTGCCGGGACTTCCTCTTTGCCTAATATCCGGTCAATCTTAACTTGTCAAGATTTTCTTGTTGCCAAACATCTGGTTAACCTTGACATGACGAGACTTCATGCCTCATGTCAATTCCATGTTGAACTTTTGATCACTAAGTGTTCAATCAATCGTGACCAACTTGGACTTTTCTTCTCCTATGAACTCCATGTTGAACTTTCAACTGCCAAGTGTCTTATCAACCATGATCCACTTGTATTTTTCCATCGTCAAATATCCGGTCAATCTTGACCTACTTGATTCTTTCTCAACCAATTAATATATCGATTGACTGTCAAGTATTCGGTAAACTTTGATCAATTTAATGTCTTACTTGACAAACTAATATATTGATCAAATATTAAAACCCAACTTGAGTTAACACAAATTGGTCAATCTAGTCAACTTTGATCAGAGGTCGATTACACTAACAATTTAGAAGTTAGATTTGAATGATATATTTAGTTAACTAATCAACCATTAGTTTATTTGCTAACCAATTAGTTTGTTTTAATTGCCTAACATAGTTTTAGTCGCATAAAGCATATAGCTTTGATGATTGAAATCTAGTGTATCATTTTTTGGAATCTTGCCCAAAATTGATCAACTAAAACTACTAAATGAAACTTTAGTTTTAGCTTCAGCTATTCTTGACCAACCAATAACTATTATATTAGCATACAATCTGAAACATCAAACAAGACATCTAAAAGACTCCTAAACTAATTTATAAAGTTTCTTCAATTCTGCAACAACATTTGAGATCTTCCTAAAGAAATTTAAAAACATTAAATTTTGTAGCAACATTTGTAACAACATTAAAAAAGAAATTTTACCCAAATACCTTAATAAAGTCTCGAAGAATATAAGAATAGGTTGTGAGGATCTTGTTAGAACAACTAGAGGAGGTAAATAGTGTTTGACATGCAAATTAAAAATTTCTAACTCTTATTCGTACTGTAGTAAGGTTATACAAACAATGTTAAGCAACATAAATAAATACATAAATAATTTAATGCATAATCTAATCTAAACATATACAATTAGATTGATGCTAAGACATAAAAATTATTAGGACTAATGCAAGTTGGGGGGGGGGGGGGGGGGGGGGAGTGAATAGCTTTAATCGCTTCTCTCAATCTTGTCGTGCTAATTGTTTGAATGCGCAGCAGAAATCTTAATTCAAACTTGACTCTATATGCACAACTTCAAATTTTACTTGGTAGCTACCTCTTAGGTGACTAATCCAAGATCTACCTTTAGTGATCCCCCTCCACTATGAATTTTTCCATTTCAGATACCTTCCGGAGACAGAGAAACCTTTTACAATAAGTTCTTACAAGAACAAGAAGACAAAATACAAATGGAAATGAAAGAAAAAATATTTTACAATTGAGAACTTTACTTTGGATGCTTGTTTGCCACTTTGGAATGTCTCTTGATGGTTAGAAATGCAGCAATACTTCGCCTCTAACCTCTCATGAATTGACATCGAGAATCCTCCTTAAAATCCTCTTATAAGGCTGATGTATGATTAATTTTTACCTACCAATCGATTGCTATCTAATTTGACCGTTTAAACCTATATAATGACTATATATTACCTTACCAATAGATTAGTGTGACTCATCAATCAATTAGTTGCTTCCAATCGATCAAAGTCAATCGATTCTGCAACATTTTGTTCATTGTTATAGTGTACCAATCAATTGCTCCAATCAATTGAACAACCAATTGATTACACCAATCTATTAGTAAGTAAAAAAAGGTATAGATCTCTAAATTAGCTCTGTTTCACATAAAAAATTGACTCGTTTTGATAATCGAGTCAAAGTTATGGCTTTCAAAAATTTACTATGTAAGAACTTTCTCGTTGCCTAGTACACGATCAACCATGATCTGTCAGAATTTCATGCCTCGTCGTTAAGTTTCCGATCATTCATGACCCATTTAGACCTTCCATCTCATGCCCAGTGTCTAATTCTCCATGACTTATTTGGACTTTCTGTTTCATGCCAAGTGTCCACTCTTCCATGAACCACTTGTGTTGGGATTGATGGCACGACTAGAGGGGGTGAATAGCTCGGTCACCCTATTTCGTAATTCTCCCTACAATGGTAGCACAAGCGGAAGCTTAACAATTAAAACAAACAATGCTAACACGTTACCGGTTTACGTTGTTCGGAGATTTCTTGCTCCTACTCCATGGCTTGTCCTTGAGATGGGTAATCCCTTGATCCTTCGATGGATCACGCTCCGGCAATCTCCGGCTAAGTGTTTCTCCTTCTCGGTGGAGAACAACCTCTCACAATCCTTTTTCCTCCTTACAAGATGGAGCTAGGGTTTGAGGAGGAAGATGAGCACTAGGAGCTTGAGTACTTGAATACTAGAGAGAAGATCTTACAATCAAGAGCTAACATTCTCCAAGCCTCAAGCTGCCACTTAAATAGTGGAGATGGTTGTTAAACAAACAGCCCAGCCCGACATCAGTAGACTGCCCCCAGGGCCAGTCGACTGATCCCTCAACCAACGGCTAGCCTAACGACTCTTTTTCGAACACACCAATCAACTGGTCCCTGGACCAGTCGAATGCTCCAGGTTGTTCGAAACTCACAGAAAGATGAGTCGACTGGTGCCATACCAGTCGACTGCTACAGTGCGCCCTCAATAGTATCAGTCGACTGGTCCCCTTGTCAATCGACTGCTCTACTTACAAATGCACTCTTAACCAACCGAAGTTCACCCTTCGTGTATGCCTTGAAGTCCACTTCCTTAGCTTGCCCCTTGAAGTTCTCTTCCTTCGGCACTCGTCCCTAGGATGAGCACACAAGATCACGACTTGCCTCCATGTCATCCTTCGCGTATGCCTTTGAAGTCTACTTCCTTGGCTCACCCTTGAAGTCCTCTTCCTTGGCTCTCGTCCCTCGGATGCTTTACTCCGTTACTCCATGTGTGATTCATCAAGTCTTGCACGACTCAAGCACACATATCAAATCAACATAAAAACCTAACTTAATCATATTGACACACACATCAAAACTCATGATCTACCCAATCAACCTTGGGTCTATTGCTCCAACAATCTCTCCCTTTTTGATGTGTGACAATATGTTTAAGTTAGGTACTAATATAACAATTGAAAATTAAAAGCATAGTATACTAAGAAGCATAAACATACATCCTCCCCCTTAACCTATGTCTTATCACAAGATTTTCAATTTTTCCCACAAACATAAAGAGTTAAGTTAAAATCTAACTTAAACCTTTCAATTCTCCCCCTTTGACACCATCAAAAAGATTGCTCTAAGCAATATTACCTATTGGTATCAATTTGGGACAAGTTTCACATTCTGAAAAAGCCTAGAAATCATAAACTACCTGTACCAGTCGACTGATTCAGTTATCAGTCAACTGGTGGCTTCGAATAGCCAATTTACAGAAACTTCAGTTGACTGCCCCCTGGGCCAGTCGACTAATACATATTAGTCTGAAAATTTCAGCCTTTGAGCCGAAATTCAGAAATGCATGAATAATTCCAGAAAATTCAAAAAATAATGAAATTTTGCAAACATATTTCTTATGATGTATTCTAACAGAAAAAAATACATTTTCATGAAAAATCTAAATATGTTTGACTTTTTGACCAAAACTCAATTTCTTTGAAAAACACTCCATTTTGTATCAACCTTGCATTCTAGTTTTGAAACCATATGTTTTGCAAACTTATGCCATAGCAATTAAAACACAAAAATGTTTTCAAATCATTTGAAATGTCTAACTATGATGTATGGGCAAGATGTCTATTAATTAAATATTTTCTTTTCTCATAGTTGATCTATTTTCAATAATGTGATACATCCAATAACTCAACAAAATGCCACAAGCATAAGTGAGTTATTTGTATCATCCTAACATCTCATATGCATGCATACAATCATAAAGCAAAGTAATATGAGATATTTTTAAGGTAAATCTTATTTATCCCAATTTATCATGAATTTCTACTATGGGCTACAAACTCCCCCCTAATTTCTCAAGTCAACCAAATTTTAAAATTTTGAAATTCCAATACCATGGTTGACTTTACCCAAAATCCTCTAATCCTTGAGGATTGACTTTGGTACCCAATAGAAATGTTTCCTAATTGGGTTAACCAAGTACTCCTTGGGGATCCATTTCTTGCTTAGGGTCTTGGTCTTTGCTTATCCTCCAGCAAGTAGACAATGGTAGGTTTTTCCATTGCTAGACTTCCCAAAACCTAATCCCTCTTTCTTAAAGCTTGCTCTTTGGCTCGCAATGATCATAACTAGTGTCTTTAAGCCAACTTCAAATTTCCTAAGGGCTTCGGTAAGGCTATATACCTTTTCCCTTAAATCCTTATTTTCTTCTTCTAAACATGAGTCATTTGAAGCGGAAGAAGAAACATACACATCATCCTTAATTTCCATGGATGTTAATTTCTTCTTTAACATGCACATCTCATTTTTCAAGCACTTAATTTTCTTTCTAGCATTAATCAAATCATCATTAGTACTAGAAATTATTTTTACAAGAGTAGAAGTGGGTAAGTTGTATACCTCACTTACCGAAATGTCCGACTCCGAAGTTGAGCCTTCCTCTTCACTTGAGCTCCCTTCATCTTCACTTGAGCTCTTTTCTTTTTCAAATTCGGATGACGTGGAGGCAACGTCGTCAATTCCCATTAGTGCGAAATGGGATGCATGATGTTCCTCCTCCTCCGATGAGGATGAATCATCCCATGTAGCCTTCAAGTTTTGCACTTTTTTCTCCTTCTCTTTTGATTTCTTCTTTCCTTCTTTCTTCTTTCTTCTTTCCTTCCTTCTTTTTCAAGAGGGGGCACTCATCTCTCATGTGTTTTTCTCCTTGGCAATTGTAGCAAATAATCTTCCTTATTCTACTTTTGCTCCTCGACTCTTTCCTACCATGAGACTTGTTAGTAGAAAAATGTTTAAATGTTTTTCTCATTTTTCTTACCATGTAGGCTTCCGCATCACTATCCATGGATGCACTAGACTCCTCCGAATCGGATGATAAGATCTTCTTCTTTTTACCTTTTCCCTTGTTTGCCACAAGCGCTATACTCTTTGGCTTATATATCTCTTCAATTGTTCCTCCAACTCGAGTCTCATGAAGCTCCATGGTTGAGAAAAATTCTTCTAGAGATGTTTTCTCTAGATCCTTGGAAATGTAGTATGAGTCCACTATTGAGCTCCAATTTGATGTTCTTGGGAATGCATTGATGGCTTTCATCAAAATGTCTCGGTTGGATAATTGTTCCCCTACACTTGTTAGTCCATTAAGTATTTCCTTAAATCTAGCATGTAAATTTGTTACCTTCTCCCCTTTATCAAGTTTGATATTGTTGAGTTGGGACCGGAGAAGATCTCTTTTTGTCATTTTCGCCTCCGAAGTACCTTCATGAAGCTCTACTAGCTTTTCCCATAAATCCATGGCACTTGAGTAGTTCCCAATCCTTGTTACTTCTTGTTGGGGGAGCACACTGAGTTGATGATGCAAGGCTTTGAAATTTGCTAGATGATCATCTCTTTGCTTCCTACTCCATCTTACTTCATCAAGTAACTTGTTCTCTTGATCCCTAGGCACTTCAAACTCATTTTTCATAATTAACATTATATCAAAATCGGTATTAAAGAATACCTCCATTCTCTTCTTCCACCATGAGAATTTTCCCTCGAATTTTGGCGGTTGGATGTGTAAGTCAGCCATTTCAATGATTTTGCTCTTCTCGGCGGTTAGTCCATTGAAGGCGTCCTTGCGCTCTGATACCACTTGTTAGGACCGATGACACGGCTAGAGGGGGGGGTGAATAGCTCGGTCACCCCAAGTCGTAATTCTCCCTACAAGGTTAGCACAAACGGAAGCTTAACTAAAATAACAATGCTAACACAATAGCGTTTTACGTGGTTCGGAGATTTCTTGCTCCTACTCCACAGCGTGTCCTTGAGGTGGACGATCCCTTGATCCTTCGGTAGATCACGCCCCGACAATCTCCGGCTAAGTCTTTCTCCTTCTCGGTGGAGAATAACCTCTCACAACCTTTCTTCCTCCTTACAAGATGAATCTAGAGTTTGAGGAGGAAGATGAGCACAAAAGAGAAGATCTTACAATGAAGAGCTAATCTTCTCTTAGCCTTAAGCTACTGCTTAAATAGTGGAGAGGGTTGTTTAAACAAACAGCCCAGCTCGCCTACCAGTCGACTGCCCCAAGGACAGTCGACTGGTCCTAGCCAAACAGCTAGCCAACGGCTAGTTTTTCGAACTGATCAGTCGACTAGTCCAAGACCAGACAACTGATCTTTCTGTGAGGTTTGGCAGTCGACTGCCCTTCCCGTAGTCGATTGCCCAGAGTATATTCTCACTCAAACTCACTCCAAAGGCCACCCTTCGCGTATGCCTTGAAGTCCACTCCATTGGCTCGCCCCTTGAAGTTCTCTTCCACCGGCTGTCGTCCCTCAGATGCGCACACAAGCCCTCGGCTTGCCTCCATGTCATCCTTCACGTATGCCCTTGAAGTCTACTTCCCCGGCTTGCCCTTGGAGTCCTCTTCCTTCGGCTCTCGTCCCTCGGATGCGTATTCCATGTGTGATTCACCAAGTCCTGCAAGACTCAACCACACATATCAAACCAACATAACACCCTAACTTAATCATATTGACACACGCATCAAAACCATGATCTACTCGATCATACTTGGGCCGATTGCACCAACACACAGAACTTTATGCAAGTGACATACAACAGACACTTGGTTAGAGATTCACTATATTTTATTATGTACTCTATAATTTGTACTCCGATGAGTAACAATTGACCTTGTAAGATTACAGAAGCCGTGTACATCAAAAGATTGACTAGATTATGTGTCAGATATGAATATGACTAGAATCTTTTACCTTCCTCCGTAAAGAAGAAATCCAAGGGCTGCAAACAATGAGACACCTGTTGATAAAAATTTGATTGGTTAATTAACCAATACAAGATTCATTAATTTATTTACTATAACTATTGGAAACTCCACCTGCAAGAAACAGCTTTGATAAGATAACCACGGGCTCAATGGGCTTCCACCAAAAAAATAACCAGAAAGCAATCTGTAGAAATTTCAAGTTAGCTTAATGAAGTATATTTCAGTTCTACTATAGTAGTTTTTCCCCATGAAATGAAGAGAGGATTAAATAAAAAACACTCAAAATGGAAATACATTGAGAGTTAAAGAACTAATCAGAACTTTGAATTGATGCAAAGAAAGTTTCGCCTATAAAAATTATTCAGGTGAATCCTAAATTTGCAACCAACAGAAGAATAAAAGCAACATACAAGAAAGAAGGCCCTGTCGTTCTACTAACTGCAAAAACTCGGGGGGGGGGGGGGGGGGGGGGGGGGGGGGGGGGGGGGGGGGTGGGAATAATTGAAGAGTTTAGACTGGTTTGTGGATGTAAGCTAACATGTGTACATACTTCTAGTTTAAGGAGAATAATATATTGGATAAGAAGTTCACACAGCAAAGAAGGCCCATATAGCTCTGACTTCCTGTTGAAAGAGCAACAATTTGAAATTTATAAGATGTAATCAGAATATTATTTAAGCAGTAATTGAGTAAATGCAACCCGGGAAGGATATGTGGGATTCAACCAGTAATCTCATGGGGTTTGTCCCTCATTCAGTTATTTCGAAGGAGGGAAAAAAGAGTATGAAAAGATAACTTTGTATTGTTCTCTGAATGAAGATAAAAATAAGGAGCCCTTTGTAGGCCTTTTTACATAACCTAGTCTCATTCAGTTTCAAACAAAATAAACTAAATGATTGAAATACTAATAATAGAAGTCAATAAAATCATAACTTAAGTCAAATAAGAAACATTAATTTAGATACCAAAGTTCTCAACGTGATAGTCATAATGGTACTAAAGTTCTCGAAGAAGCCACTACACAAATAGCGAGACTATGGAAACTTTGAAGAATGGAGTTGGGTTCAAATAGTAAATTATATAGCATTCGCATGACCAATGGAAAAAATTTGGGTAAAAACAATGAACTTGCAAAAGGTCATCTATGTTTGTAAAAATAACATTCTTGAAATTGATATACAAATTTTTGTTCAAATTGTAAGTACTATATATGAGCAAAAAATTGTAAGTGCTAGATATGAGCATCATGTGACGGTATAAATTAGGATGTCATCGAAAAGTAGACTGCCAAAAATTTCACTAAAAAGGTCAAAGATTTATCACCCTGTTGAACGTCCAAAAGACTAGAATAATCATTAATCTTTATATATGGTAAATACATAGTCCTGAAGCCATATGCACATATAATTCAGCCAAAAAAACATGTATGAATTCCTGTAATACAGCCCCAAAAAAGACAACATACACAAAAAAAATATCTCCACACTATCAACTTCTTTGTGCTTTCTGACTTATGTCGGAATTTCTTTGTAGTACTTAGCACACGAACAAAAGATGCATGTTCAAGGATTGTATCATCCAAGCCTACAATTAATCAAATACCTGTATAGTGTAGACCACCGCATTAATTGTATAAAACGTCGGCCTGAGTTTATCAGTCGATACTGCACGTGCCTGTGACATTTTAATGCAAGATACAAAAATAATAAGCAATTGAAAATTGAACTAATTGAAGGGCATGGGAAAGTTCGTCACAACAAACCTGATAATATATCTCAGCCCAGAACAGCACCAGAAGAGTATAAGTTGTGAAAAAAGCCAGGCTGGGCAGATCTAGAACAACATGTTGAAAGACCTGACGACAGCAACGGTGAATTTGCTACGAGATAACTAGACTAGAATCCAGAGGAAAGGGGGAAAAAGACAAATCGAGCAAAGACCTCTGGCCTTATGTGTTGGACATCCCTCCGAAAGACAAAGACAACCGACCGCACTGCAATCAAGCAATAAAACAAACCGTACTACAGTAAGGACGATAATTGTTGGTAAGTGTTCCAGTAACTCCAGCAGATTCGCAGTCGAAGAGGGAAATTGCATACCACCATTTACCAAGAAGTTTAAGGAATGGAAGACTTTTTGCGTCGTCCAGCCATACTCCGGAACCCTACATTCTATTCTGATCAGTTGGATCTGCAAAGTCGGTCTTTCAGTCCAATTTTTACAGCAACAATCATCCACTCGCTAATGCATAAATCATAGAAAGTACCACGCAACTCAAAGCGAAAAAAAAAAAGAGGATGGCCTGAAAATTACAAGGGCAACGGCGGCAACGATGCCATAGAGACCGGCAAGCGTATGGAAGATCCAATCCTGCAACAGGACGGAGTTTTCAGCACCTTCCCACCAACTGGACGCCCTATTGAGCGAGATTGCGACCACCTTAGGTACAGAAGAGGCCATCGTCGAAGTCGCTGCTCCGGCCTCTCCTGGCGAATCCACAAATCCACGAATCGATGAGCGAACATCCATCTACCGTCGCTGCAGATCGGATAAACCAGAATACAGTAGAACTGGAGAGAGAGAAAGCGATGGACTTGATCGGATCCAGGCAGGAAGAGCGAGAGAAGCCGGAGGATACAAAAACCACGAGGCCAAAAGGAAACAAAATGGATGCAGACGGCTGAAAGCAACGGGCCCACTCGAAGTCAAGCGCACTCTGTTACCATGCATTTGATTAGCATTTATATCAAGAGAGCCAAGTAGGGCCCTCTTTACATCCAATCATTTTCCAGGTATGTGTATGATTTGCATGGGTGAAGGAGGGAGATATGGTTACGCGATCGGGATTAGACGGCACGTGTCTGCGACGAGAAGCCAGCGAGGACCTGTGAAGACCCACGTTAGTATACGCGCGAGCAAGGGGCGGCAAATTGTCTCCGCGGTTTTAATTTTAACAAATAAATGTATGAAAACTGAGAAATCTCATTAAAATCCTAAATTATTCAAAAATAATTATTAAATTATTTGAATAAAATAGGATAAAATTAATTATCGATTACAAAAATATTATATTTTAACGTAATAGAATGACTTTTTATATTGTATGTATTTCAGATAAATTTTGATATGACCAACTGAATTAAGTTAGGTCATGTTATATTTAATTTTGATGTTTAAGTATGCAGGAGCTTAGGAGCGCAAAAAATTGAGCGGAAGACACAACGGTTGAGAAGGATGATACGTGAATGGAGCCGACAGGCTCGATGCATCCGAGGGACGCAAAGGCCTACGGAAGAGTGTGTCAGTGGAGCAAAAAGGATACGCGCAACGTCCGAGAGACGAGAAGCCATTGGGAAGCACGCTAGAGTAGAAAGTTGGAGGAGGGTTTGGGTGAATCCAACTCTAGAAGAACCGAGATCACCTAAGAAAATATATCGGAAGACTAGTCAGCAAACGGTTGACCAAAGTCAACTCGGGGGGCCCTATGCACTTGGGCTCCTGTGTTCCTTGGTGACTCAGTGTATACAGGCACCCAGGAAGCCAATGTTAATTTAGAAGTAGTCATTGGCGAATGTTATGAAGCGAATAACCCCTGAGCCACATGTCAGGCGCCCCTAGGCACTCGAGCGTCCATGTAGGACAACGTCAGCGATCGAATAAACTTCACTGGAGCTATAAATAGACCCTTAGAGCCAGTTACATTCAAGCAATTCATTGCACACGAATCTGTTCTAAATTTCCATTATCTTTCTGAGTGCAAAGTTCTGTAAAGAGGTTTCTCCGCCCCAAGGAATTAATCAGGAGATCAAACTTTACTTTGTCTTAGATTAGCAACGTTCCTGGGTGTAAACCAAGTAAATTAGTTGTTTTTTTTTCTTTTGTTTAGTTAATTCTTATGTTATTGTTTTGTTCGTTAACTAACTTATATCTTTGTTAATAAAAAACAAAAGATTAAGTTTATTTCACAGAGGCAAGTTACCCCTCTCTTGCTAACCGCACGATCATCAACAAGTGGTATTAAAGTCAAGATGCTCTAGAAGAACTAACCGTCATCTGAAGCACATACAAAATGATCAGACCAATTATCTACCCGTTAAAGTTTGAAGGGGAGCTCACTAGAAGAGAAAAATATAGGTATTTTTTAAAATTGATTTTGATTTATTACTAATAATGAAAAATGATTTTAAAGTTTCCAAAGACACCGATAATAAAGATAAAGATGAGAGCCCGTAAACAAAAAAATAAAAGGAGCAAGCAGATTTTGTAACCAACAGGAAAGTAAAATTCCATCTACTAACCGTACTACTTGCGCAATAAGTCAACCGAATCGGGATTTACCAATTAGCGAAGGAATTTTAGAAAAAGTTGCTAGAACTCCACGAAGGTACTTCTGAAACAAAGCTGGTAAAACAAGATCTGCTCAGCAACCAGCTCAGCAACCTCCTAATAGAAGAAGAAGAGTAAGTTGTCCAACTGTACGCCAAAATCAAAAAGCTGATTACAGGACTTAAGAACCTCGGAGAAACAATAATGAGTCGCGACACACAAAAGTATGCTTTAAACGCATTCCCAAGAACTCCAGACTAAACATCCATAATAGACGCTTACTTCATCTCATACGATCTTGAAGTAAGTACCTTAGAACAATTATTTTCGACATTAGAACTTTACGAATCTCGATGCGTAGGAAAGAGTAAGATGAACAACATAGCCCTAAACATGAGGAAGATCTAACACGAGAAGAAATCCTCAGAAGATGAAAAAGACACAACATACATGGTAAGAAAATTATCCAAGTATTTCAAATCTAAAAGTCTTAATAAAGTGCGGGATAAGAAACGTTCCCCAAAGCAAAGGAAGATCCTTTGCTACAATTGTAAGGAAGAAAAGCACATCAAGGAGAATTGCCCGAGGCTAAAGGTGAACAAATCCAAGAAGACCAAACACAAGAACCTAAAAGCCACATAAGACGAATCATCATCAGATGAGTTCGATCTTAAGAAACACGTCGGAGTTGCGCTAATGGCCACCCATGAAGAAGAAGAAAACATTGATGAAGGGGGAACCACATCTGAAGATAGCAGCGATGAAGGGGAGTTTCGGACTTCGAAAAAGACATAATAAGTGAGGTATATTTTCTACCTCTTGATGAACTTTATTCAGGTATAAAGACAATGATAAAATCAATATGTAAATTAAAAAATAAAAATTTAAAATCGAAAAAATAACTAGCTTCTTCATGCCCATTTGAAATGTTTGACAAATTGAAACATGAAAATGAAAAGCTAAAGGAAGAAATTGAAGTATTAAAAAATCATGCATGTTCAAAATGTTTTAAAAATTCAAAAGTTAGATATATTGGAAGACTAAATTGTTATTTACGGTATCACAAGAGCTAAATTGCAAGAATTTCTAAAACTTATATTCCACCTAAATTTTTGGTGAATACAGTTTGTAGGAATTTCTTTTGGGACTCAAAATTTATACTATATTATTAGATTTTATTTAATACTTGTTTATCAATTTTTGTTAATTAATGCTTATTTGCCATACTTGTGATTTTTTTTCGAATATGGAAATTTTTCAAAAAAAAATAGTTTATATTTTTTGATAACAGAGTTCTCCATGAGCTATCAATAATATTTTTTAAAATTTTTTAATTTAAACACATTTATTATAATTTTTTATTCAAAAACCTAATTTTTAATTTTAAAAATAGTTAAAAAATTAATTTCATCAAATTTGAATTTGCAAGATCTATGCATTATCTTTTGAACATTGAGAAAATTTTCAAATTTACTTGAAATTGAAATCTAATTTCAAAAATTATTTCTTTTAAAATTATCAACTTTGAATTCAAAATTATTTTCTTATAGATTAAAATTCTATTTTACTTTGACAATTTTTACATAGATGAGTCTGCTAAAATTCTAACTTGGATAAAAATTTGAGTAATTTTTGGGTAAAAATAAATTATTATAAATTGTTTATAAAAAATTAGACTTTGGATTTTAAAAAATAATAATAATTTTTGACCAAATTTTGAAAAACTGATTTTTCTAGAAACTAACTATTATCTTTGATATGTTCTCAAAAATTTTTGAAAATTTTGAATGCTTAAATAATTTCTATGAATTTTTGTAAGTCTTTCTTATTAGTGCTAATTTTACCCTTAATATGTTTAAATTTTGATGTGATCAAAAGGGAAAAAATAGGATTCAATTAAGGATTAAGTTAAGGGGGAGACTTAATTTCAAATTTTTGTTTTTAAATTACATTATCACATATTTATTTTTGTAATTTTATATGTTCTTTAACTTTAACTTAACTCGGGTTAATGCATATCAAAAAGAGAGATATTATAAGTATCTTAAGTGAGTTTTTGATGTAATCAACCGAGTCATGTTAGATCCTGTTGTGTTTAATATCTGTGTCTAAGTATGTAAGAACTTAGGAGCTTGGGAAGTCGAGCGGAAGACACAATGATCGAGAAGGATGGTACGGGAAGGGAGTCGACTAGCTCGGTGCATCCGAGAGACGTGGAGGTCTGCGGAAAAGTACGCCGGCAGAGTGAGAAGGATGCGCGCGAAGTCTGAGTGACGAGAAGCCGGGGGGAAGCACGCTCGAAGAGAAGGCCGGAGGAGGGTTCGGTTGAGCCCAACTCTAAAAAGTCTGAGATCACCCAAGAAGACCCGTCGGAAGATTGGTTAGCAAAAGACTGACCAAAGTCAACTTGGGTGCCCATATGCACTCGGTGGCCTGTGTTCTCGGGCGCCCTAGTGTATACAAGTGCCCGAGAAGCCAATGTTGATTCAAAAGTAGCCGTTCGCGAACGTTGTGAAACCGATAACCCCTGAGCCACGTGTCAAATGCTCCTAAGCACTCGAGCGCCCATATAGGGTCACGTCAACGATCGGATAAACTTCACTGCTGCTATAAATAGGCCCTCAGAGCTCAGTTATATTCAAACAATTCATTGTACACGAATCTATTCTAAGTTTTTATTATCTTTCTAAGTTCAAAGTTCTGTAAAAAGGCTTCTCCATCCCAAGGAGTTAATCAGGAGATCAAGCTTTACTTTACCTTAGATTAGTAATCTTACTGGTTGTAAACCAAACAAATTGGTTGTGCTTCTTTTTCTTTTATTTAGTTAATTTTTATGTTATTGTTTTGTTCGTTAACTAACATATATCTTTGTTAAGAAAAAACAAAAGATTAAGTTTATTTTGCAGGAATAATTCATTTCACTCTTGTCGACCGCATGATCACCAACATATATGTGAAAAAAAATTTAATGTGTCGTTTTATATTAGTTGGAAATTGAACCATTCATTAATATATATACAAATGCTAACGATGACTTCATCAGTTACCAAAATAAATTTGAGAAGCACACGTACAAAGGTACCTTGATAAACACTAATCGACAATTTACCAAAAGACGTACCTAAGAATTGGTATTTACCAAAAGATGTACCATGGTTTCATTTTCACCAAAGGGCGCACTTATTTTAGTGAACTTCCTCTTATACTCCTCCTGCTATGTACTGCCTTCTCTTTCTCTCTCAGTAACAAATTCAGAGACGTCTGCACATGCAACGTGACTTAATTACTGACTTTTATTTTAAAATAATATATTATGAATCGACGCTAAATTAAAAAACATAAGATAAAAATTGAAAAAATATTTCACTTAAAAAATTTCTCATCCAACATGATTTAAAAATATAAATAAATGATTTTTATATTTGATTAATAGAAATTAATATATAAATAAATGATTTTTATATTTGATTAATAGAAATTAATATATTAAATAATATTTAATAAATATATTAATGTATAAAAAAATTTGAAAATAACTGACCATGGGCCTGAAATAAAAATATTTCAGGCCCAGCGTGGGCTTGAAATAAAATATTTCAGGCCCAATGTGGGCCTGAAATTTTTTATTTCAGGACCACGTTGGGCCTGAAATCTTTTAATTCAGGCCCGACGTGAACTCAAATTTTTTTTCTATTTTAAAAATATATTAATATATTAAAAAACGTATCAAAATACTTAATTTCAAATTCAAACGCAGGGCCTGAAGTCATCCCAGGAGGGTCTGAAGTCAAATAACTTCAGATCCTATAAATAATTAATTTAATAAATAATAATTAAATATAAAAAATATTTTTAAAATTAAAAAATTTTCAGTGCCTTTGGGGCCTGAAGTCGGATGACTTCAGGCCCAAGGAGGGCCTGAAGTCTGATGACTTCAGGCCCTCCATCATTCAATATAAAAAAATATAAAGAAAATTTTTATAAAAAAGTATAATATATAATTACATAATTTTTATAATTTTTATAAAAAAGGTATAATATATAATTTCATAATAATAAAATGTTATTATAATAAAATTCAGATATGAGAGGTCCATCAGTGAGTTTTGATCAAAACCCACTGATATTTCTAAACTATTCCTATTTCATTGGTGATATCTAATATATAGATGTTTGGACACCTAAAACATCATCTCCTACCTCTACCCTCTCTATTCATATGGAGTTTTCAGAAATCCAGATATGATAGGTCCATCAGTGAGTTTTGGTCAAAACCTACTGATATTTCTAAACTACTCCTATTGCATTGGTGATATAAAGTGTATAGATGTTTGGACACCTAAAATATCTTCTCCTAGGTCAACCCTATCTATTGATATAGGGTTTTCAGAAATCCAGATATGGGAGGTCTATCAGTGGGTTTTGGTCAAAACTCACTGATATGGCTAAATTACTCCTATTGCACTGGTGATATCTAATATATAGATGGTTGGACACCTAAAACATCATCTCCTACCTCTAACCTCTCTATTCATATGGAGTTTTCAGAAATCCAGATATGGGAGGTCCATCAGTGGGTTTTGGTCAAAATCCAAATATGGCTAAACTACTCCTTGGGCCTGGAGGGTCTGAACAAATCTTGGATAAATGTAAGTAAATTAAATAAAATATCAATAGTTCTAGTTAGAGTTGAGCTAGGAGATGGTATTTTTGGTGTCCAAACTTCTAATGATTATAAATTATGTTGCAATAGGAGATTTTTAGGTCTATCAGTGGGTTTTGACCAAAACTCACTGATGGACCTCCCATATCTGGATTTCTGAAAACTCCATATGAATAGAGAGGTTAGAGGTAGGAGATGATGTTTTAGGTGTCCAACCATCTATATATTAGATATCACCAGTGCAATAGGAGTAATTTAGCCATATCAGTGAGTTTTGACCAAAACCCACTGATAGACCTCTCATATCTGGATTTCTGAAAACCCTATATCAATAGATAGGGTTGACCTAGGAGAAGATGTTTTAGGTGTCCAAACATCTATACACTCTATATCACCAATGCAATAGGAGTAGTTTAGAAATATCAGTAGGTTTTGACCAAAACTCACTGATAGACCTATCATATCTGGATTTCTGAAAACTCCATATGAATAGAGAGGGTAGAGGTAGGAGATGATGTTTTAGGTGTCCAAACATCTATATATTAGATATCACCAATGAAATAGGAGTAGTTTAGAAATATCAGTGGGTTTTGACCAAAATCCACTGATGGACCTCCCATATCTGGATTTCATTATAATAACATTTTATTATTATATAATTATATATTATACCTTTTTTATAAAAATTATAAATAATATGTAATTATATATTATACTTTTTTATAAAAATTTTCTTTATATTTTTTTATATTGAATGATGGAGGGTCTGAAGTCATCCGACTTCAGGCCCTCCTTGGGCTTGAAGTCGGATGACTTCAGGCCCCAAGGGCACTGAAAATTTTTAAATTTTAAAAATATTTTTTATATTTAAATATTATTTATTAAATTAATTATTTATAGGATCTGAAGTTATTTGACTTCAGACCCTCCTGGGATGACTTCAGGCTTTGCATTTGAATATGAAATTAAGTGTTTTGATACGTTTTTTATATATTAATATATTTTTAAAATAAAAAAAATTTGAGTCCACGTCGGGCCTGAATCAAAAGATTTCAGGCCCAACGTAGGCCTGAAATAAAAAATTTCAAGCCCACGCTAGGCCTGAAATAAAAAATTTTAGGCCCACGCTGGCCTGAAATATTTTTATTTCAGGCCCAGCGTGGGCCTGAAATCTATTGATTTCAGGCCCACGGTCAGTTTTTTTCAAAAATTTTTTTATACATTAATATATTTATTAAATATTATTTAATATATTAATTTATATTAATCAAATATAAAAATCATTTATTTATATATTAAATAAATGATAAAATAAATGATTTGTTTAGACCCTCCAGGCCCAAGGAGTAGTTTAGGTCTATTAATGGGTTTTGACCAAAACTCACTGATGGATCTCTCATATCTAGATTTCTGAAAACTCCATATGAATAGAGAGGTTAGAGGTAGGAGATGATGTTTTAGGTGTCCAAACATCTATATATTAGATATCACCAATGAAATAAGAGTAGGTTAGAAATATCAGTGGGTTTTGATCAAAACCCACTGATGGACCTCCCATATCTGGATTTCATTATAATAATATTTTATTATTATGTAATTATATATTATACCTTTTTTATAAAAATTATAAATAATATGTAATTATATATTATACTTTTTTATAAAAATTTTCTTTATATTTTTTTTATATTGAATGATGGAGGGCCTGAAGTCATCAGACTTCAGGCCCTCCTTGGGCCTGAAGTCGAATGACTTCAAGCCCCAAGGGCACTGAAAATTTTTAAATTTTAAAAATATTTTTTTATATTTAATTATTATTTATTAAATTAATTATTTATAGGATCTGAAGTTATTTGACTTCAGACCCTCCTGGGATGACTTCTGGCCCTGCGTTTGAATCTGAAATTAAGTGTTTTGATACGTTTTTTTATATATTAATATATTTTTAAAATAGAAAAAAATTTGAGCCTACGTCGGGCCTGAATCAAAAGATTTCAGGCCCAACGTGGCCTGAAATAAAAATATTTCAGGCCCAACGTGGGCTTGAAATAAAAATATTTCAGGCCCACGATCAGTTTTTTTCAAAATTTTTTTTATATATTAATATATTTATTAAATATTATTTAATATATTAAGTTCTATTAATCAAATATAAAAATCATTTATTTATATTTTTAAATCACGTTGGATGAGAAATTTTTTAAATGAAATATTTTTTCAATTTTTACTGTACGTTTTTTAATTTAGCGATGATTCCATAATATATTATTTTAAAATAAAAAGTAATTAAGTCACGTTGCATGTGCAGACGTCTCGGAATTTGTTACTGAGAGAGAAAGAGAAAGATAGTACATAGCAGGAGGGGTATAAGAGGAAGTTCACTTAAAGAGCTGCACCTTTTGGTAAAATACAAACCATGGGACGCCCTTTAATAATTTTTAATTGTTACGTACACCCTTTAGTAAATTGCCGAACACTAATTAATCTCTAATTCTTATCTATTAAGGAGAAAACTTCTTATAACTAAAGTTTTCATAAAAATTTTCTATTCAAATAAAAAAAAGCAATCCAAAATGTCTACAGCTGAGGGTCCCACACAAAATTTTCAAAATAAATCTAGGAAGCCACAATACGCTGGCCGGGACAATAATTTGAAAATGATTAATAACAGATAAGATGTGTAATTACGCCCATGGGGAAAATAATAAATATAAAGTTTTATATATTATTAACTACAAAGTTAATAATTGATGGTTGCACATATTCAATAATCCACATCAAATTCTACATGAACACGCTGACACAAGCGGACAGCTAGCTTTTGGTAGTTTCTTCAGTCGACGACGACATCCTGAAGAATTCGATACAGTCCTCCACCGCCTCGCTCCGGCGCGGGTCCTCGTGGCTGCAGCACTGCCGCCGCTCGCGGCCGGCACTGCCTGCGCCTGCGCTTGCCTGGCGGCTCTGCCGAGAGATGGCCGAGAACATGATGAGCTTGATCACCACCTCCCGGAGGCGTTCCAGCAGAGTCGCTGCTGGCCTCGCCGCCATCGACTTCCTGCCCTGCCGCCGCGGGCACTGGCTCGGCATGCACTGGGCGATGGCGGCGCTGTCATTCGCTCGGTTTCTCCCTTGTTTCATGTCCTTTCTTCACCAGCAATCTGTGTGGTGGCTTCCCATATTTATATGATTCAGACCATGATCAACACAATGGAAGTCATTTTTGGCTCTAGCTGGTGGTTTCGAATTGCATGTTTCACTTAATTATCAATTTACTTTTCACAGAGAAAAGCTTGTCGTGTAGTTTGAGTTTAATTAACACCGACCATGTTATTAAATTGAACAAGAATGAATAAAACAGAGAGAGAGATAATTAAACTGCATGCGAGTAAGAACAAAAACAAACCGACCATGCAACACCACCACTCACAGTTCGAAGCTGATATTATAATCTTAACAAAATTAAAGGGGGCGGTGGCTGCTCTTCGCCCAAGCACTATGCGCCCGACAATCTTCCATAATAATAAAGATTGTTTATCAAAGATTATAAAGTAATTACTGAATTAAAATCTATTTTAAAAATCAATTTTAAATATGTTAAGATGATTGTCAAGAAATGAGGTCGAGATATATCAGCCAAGATGCCTGCTGAGATGACAAAAGAGAAAGACGAGAGAAGAGTCAAGATAAAATAATCACTTTTTTTTTTGATTAATTGTAGCACCTAATTAATAAACTTATTTATATAAATTATTAAGATAATATATGAAAAATATCATGATAAAAATAATAATAATAAATATGATGTGATTATTGTTCACATATAGTAAATCTTCAGTAATTGAAATTAGTTTCCAATTTCTATCCAAAACATGGCAAGTCTTTCTATTATTATCTTGGATTGTTATCTTTGTGGGCATTACCCTCAACAAATTCAATAGAATATGCAACACGTTAAGTTTAGTTGTCAATCTATGAAATTGCTGTCTGGATAACGGTTTGGTGAAGATGTTAACAACTTGATCCTCTGTAGAGATGTAGAAGACTGATAGTTATTTAGCCGCTACACATTCTTGTACAAAGTGAAAAATTTATTTTCATATATTTTATGCGAGCATGAAAAACTATAGATTTACAATAAGATATATTGCACCAATATTATCATACTAAATTTTAGGTATAACATCAGTAAAAAATGTAATTCTGAAAGAAGGGATTGGAGTCATATGATTTCAGATATTACATTAGCAATAACTTTATATTCAGCTTTAGTACTTAATCGAGATATAGTAGGTTGCTTTTTAAAATGTCATAAGATAAGATTTTGTCTAAGAAATATTACATATCCTCTATTAGAACATCTGTCTTCAAGAGAGCCGACCCAATCTACATGAACATCGATATAAAAAGAGACCATGAAAATAGTGTCTTTGAGATAACACTACAACAAAAGTGCTTAAAGATAACTCCACAAAGACAACGACTTTAGGAGAAATCATTGTGAATTTGGTAAAATACCACAATTTTTGACAAAACCGTTGTCTATGAGCAAACAAATAACACAAAAGACAATGATTTTACACTATCCATTGTCGTTTAGCGCAATAATTTTTTTTTATAAACAAAGTATTTCACAATGATTTTCCAAAACTATTGTCTTTCAATTTTTTTTGTTATCTTAAAACATCTAGGGCAATGGTTAAATGAACCATTGTCAATGAGAATATTTTCACAATGCCTAAAACAACGGTGCATAAACCGTTGTTAAACTGTTCTAAATGAAATTCAAAGCGTTGTGTTTTTTTCGACTGAAAACTCATGCAGAAATTGAGACACAAGTACAAAAATTCTAAGAATCATACTCAATCCCAAACCCACAACTCTTCGTCTTAAAACTCTTAACCAAGAAGCATACACCCAAAACCACAACCCTAGCTTCCTCCATCGGTGTGATCCCAAAGCGTCATCTTCATAGTGCAATCCCAAAGCCTTCGTCTTCTCTATTTCATCTTCACAGTTCACTCTCTCGGAAGCAGATCTCATTTTCCTTCTAGGAAGCAGATATCGACGAACCAAGCTTTTGTTTTATCGATTCTCTGTTAACCTATCTCATTGGTGAGTGATGCTCCCAAAACCAATCTTTGTTTATTTGTAAAAGTCAAGTTTTTGGCATTCTATCTCATTGAAGTGTTTCCTTTTGATACATACACATTTCTTTGGTATTCTAATTCATTGCTCCCTCCTTAGATTTTGATCTTGTGTGCTATCGTTTATTAAGTTCAATTTCTGCTTAGCTTTTTCCTCTACCATTATGTTAGATCAATAATGATTTTTTGATTCTCTGTCATTTTTTTTGTTAGATGTGTTTTAGTTATTGCTATATTTTTTGATGTCAATCATGATTTTGCTAATCAAAGTATGTTGATTTTGAGCAACATCTAAACTTTAAAAAAAGGAGGGTAAAGTTGGAACCCCATAGAGACCATTGTCTAATCTTGATCCGTCAAGTTATACAGGGTACTAGACTAGAGTTGACATATTAAAAAAGCACAAGGGCAACATCTCTATCAAGGTAATCATCGTTACACGACTTTTTCTTCTTGTAATGCATTCTCTAATCTCATATTTGTGTTGCTATTCCATCACTTACATAATTGCTTTTCCATCTCATATTTGTATTCCATCTCCTTCCATGCTTTAATTTTTTCTCAAATTA
>JAGFNQ010006068.1:0-19661 GCA_024364735.1 Boesenbergia rotunda
AGGAAAGGGTGGATGATCCCATAAGGCTACGGCCAAAGAAGGCCTAGTGCCTCGCCAAGACCTGGAAGCCTGGGACCGGGTGCATGTCGACAAGGATACGAGTTCGTAAAATTTTAAATTTTTACGTGCAGCGGAAGAATTTGCATAAAATAATTTCCTAAATTATTTTAACTTCGTATCTAGCATGCAACTTATGGTGTGTTGACATAATCATAAAATAAAACTTTGCGGAAAAGTAAACTAATTTACATTATACCTCTCGTAACTCGAAGTAAGGGACGAGATCCAACCGTAGCGTCCCTTGGAAGCTTCGCCTCTATTCGCGTCCACGCCGAGTTCTCTTCGGGATGACTTCGCAAAGTCACGAGTTTTGTGCCGACGAGAACTACTAGATTCTCAAGGCACAACAAAAAACAAGAGAAGAAATAGGAAAGAGTGGAAACTAACCAACAAAGAATTAAACGGAATCGAATTCCGAGAAGAGAGGAGTCGCTATCCGCTTCTTCTTCTTCTTGTTTGGTTTCTCCTTCTTGTTGAAGCTCACGGCAACTCACCCTTGGGAGGGAGGTGCTTCGGCCCTAGGTCCTCAAGAGGGCGCCGGCCCTAATTGGCCAAGAGGGCGCCGGCCCTAGGTGGGGGAAGGGAAAGAGAGAAGAGAATTAAGAGAGAGAGAGGGAGCTCTATATCGATTATCCAAATCTTAGGAATCCAAGGCTTGCCTATGGTTCCTTATATAGTTGCTTCTCCCTTGCCAAGTCTCCTCTTAACCGAATTAACGGAATTAACGGAATTAGTTATCATAAGAAATTTATCCTATAAATTCTCTTATGAATTATTCCGTTTAAACCAAGTTTTATTATAACTAACTTTATAATAAAACTAATTAGTTATCATAAGAAATTTATCCTATAAATTCTCTTATGAATTTTATTATAACTAACTTTATAATAAAACTAATTAATTATCATAAGAAATTTATCCTATAAATTCTCTTATGAATTATTCCGTTTAAACCAAGTTTTATTATAACTAACTTTATAATAAAACTAATTAGTTATCATAAGAAATTTATCCTATAAATTCTCTTATGAATTTTATTATAACTAACTTTATAATAAAACTAATTAATTATCATAAGAAATTTATCCTATAAATTCTCTTATGAATTATTCCGTTTAAACCAAGTTTTATTATAACTAACTTTATAATAAAACTAATTAATCTCTCCTTTTATTATGGAATAAATTTTATAAGAAATTTATAAACTTTCTTATTATGGAAAAATCAATTCATAATTGATTTTATAAAATTAAAATAAACCAATTCATGGATTATTTTAACTTCCATAAAAAGAATAAATTTCTATAAATTTATTTATATAAATTTCTTTATACAAATTTATTTATCCATAATTTATAAAACAAATCGCGCTAGATTTGTTTTATTAATTAAACCAAAATTAATTGGTTTACTCCCTCTATTGTGGCCGGCCAACCAAGGAGGGTTGGCACCCTCTTTGGCCGGCCCAAACCGAGCCGAACCAACGCGAATTAAACTCATTTAATTCGCCCAAAAAGCCTTCAAAAGACTTAGCCATTTTTAGCTTCCATTGCGCCTCTGATTAACTCAGATTCGACTTATTTCTCTTGATCGGAAAATCCAATTTTCAACTCGTTTTAAATCCCTCGGATTACTCGTAGTGCGTGTGACTAAATAGGCTTTCGATTTATGTTGGCCGTCTATAATTAACCAATTATAGAACGATCATGAGTGGCACCTAGTAGTACATCATGACCCCCAATTAATCGAAAGATCAACGGTTTGACCTCAGAAGAAATTATTCTGAAACCCTTCAGCAGCTCTAATGAATCGTGCCCATTCCCTTCACCATCTTATACCCACTTGGTTCAGGACACGGTCTATTTGTGTCAGTCCCCACTAGGCTGACTACGTCACACCTAGCCCAAGTAGTGTCTTTCTCGTCCTTTGGATTTCTAATTACTCTCATGTATTTAGAGACTCGCACTCAAACATGATATACTCTGGCCAGAGGTTTTGAGTAACAATCCGACGATAGGCCTGGGTATACATCTCCTCGCAAGGAGTGGTGAATCCTTTGTAGGCTGTTCAAACATCTTCGGGAACTTCGGCTTATACCCAATCATCCTGGGTCCACACCTCCTTGGAGATGCTTGCTTAAGATGTTAAAGTACAAGTCTCCATGACCAAGATGACTTGAACACCACAAGTCAAAGGAACATCGCACTTAAGCCGCAGTAAGAACTTCATTGACATTCTATAGATAGATTCCATATGAAGTCTTACAGCTAGTCACTCCAATGAACTAGTTCCCTTAACTAGCATCCATGTTTATCTCCGGACATCCCAATGTCACCAGCCAGTGAGAATCAGCTGATTAGAGAATAACCCATGCTAGTCTCAACAGAATTGATAGTGTCCGTTTTTATCAATTCATCGACTAGGGATATTTTCAATACTTCACATTTGCACATTTAGAGATAATCACTAGTTGTGATCCCATCACAAATTCTCTTATGCTGTGAGTTGTATTGCGGACATTCAGTAGATGAGTTTAAGATCCCAATCAAATACACAAGCATGTATACTCAAATAGTGAATTATCATTTATTAAAATAAATGTTTACAATCATAAGGCGATTGCCTTAGGACACTTCTCTCATATCACTAACAAACTCCCACTTGGCCTAATGCCAATCGCTACGGTATCCAATACCACAAGCTCTAACATGACCCTCAAACTTGCTCTGAGGCAAGGCCTTTGTTAAAGGATCCGCTAAATTCCTTTCAGTGGGAATTTTCTCAATTTGTATGTCATTCCTACTTATAATCTCTCTGATCAGATGATAGCGGCGAAGCACGTGTTTGGATCGCTGATGAGACCTTGGTTCCTTTGCTTGTGCAATAGCTCCATTGTTGTCGCAGTAAACCGGCACTGCATCATCAATGGTTGGAACCACGCCAAGTTCGGAGACGAACTTCTTGATCCAGACTGCTTCCTTTGCTGCTTCCGAAGCTGCGATATATTCCGCTTCCGTGGTGGAATCCGCTACGGTGTCTTGTTTGGAACTTTTCCAACTTACTGCGCCTCCATTCAAAGTAAATACGTATCCAGACTGCGATTTGGAGTCATCCTTATCTGTCTGGAAACTGGCATCTGTATACCCACGTATTACCATATCTCCTTCTCCATATATTAGGAAAACATCCTTAGTTCTTCTTAAGTACTTAAGGATTGTCTTGACAGCCGCCCAATGATCCATTCCTGGATTCGACTGGTATCTGCTTGTGACGCTCAAAGCATATGATACATCGGGCCTAGTACATAACATAGCATACATGATAGATCCTATCGCGGATGCATAGGGAATCTTATTCATGCAAATCCTCTCGTCTTCTGTGCGCGGACACATAGACTTTGAAAGGTTGATCCCATGCCTGATGGGAAGGTAACCTTTCTTGGATTCCGACATGCTAAACCTTTTTAGCACTCGGTCTATATATGTAGACTGCGAAAGACCAAGCAACCGTTTTGATCTATCTCTATAGATTCTAATCCCAAGGATATAGGTTGCTTCTCCCAGGTCTTTCATGGAGAAAGTTTTGGACAACCAAATTTTAACTGTCTGTAAGACTGATATATCGTTTCCTATAAGTAAGATGTCATCGACATATAATACTAGGAATACGACTGCACTCCCACTAACCTTCTTGTACACACAAGGTTCGTCAGGATTTTGTGAGAAATCAAACTCTTTGATTGTCTCATCAAAACGGATGTTCCAGCTCCTAGATGCTTGCTTCAGTCCATATATGGATCGTCGAAGCTTGCATACTTTGGTTTTATCAACCGATGTGAAACCTTCAGGTTGTATCATGTATACATCCTCAAGCAGGTTTCCGTTAAGGAAAGCTGTTTTCACATCCATTTGCCATATCTCATAATCATAATGAGCTGCTATGGCTAGGAGCATCCGAATGGATTTAAGCATAGCTACTGGCGAATAGGTTTCGTCATAATCAATTCCTTGCTTCTGACGATATCCTTTTGCCACTAATCTAGCCTTAAAGGTAACAACATTACCTTCCATGTCGGTTTTCTTCTTGAAAACCCACTTGCACCCTATGGGCTTAATCCCTTCAGGTGGGTTAACCAAGTCCCATACTTGGTTTTCGTACATGGAATCCATTTCCGACTTCATGGCCTCAAGCCATTTGTCCCTTTCTGAACTTTTCAGAACATCTTCATAACTGATAGGTTCGTCATCGCTTATGAGTAACACGTCGTTCGATTCACTTACGAGAAATCCGTATCTCTCTGGAATATTGCGTGTCCTATCAGATCTACAAAGAGGTGGTGTAGTCTTAGGTTCAACTGATAGCTCATCATTATGAGGTATTGGTTGTGGGTCTAGACTAGGTGTCTCTGTAATGTCTATTAGAGTTTCTTGAACTTCATCAAGTTCAATCCTACTCCCACTGTTTTCTTGTAAAAGAAATTCTTTTCCAGAAATACAGCATGCCTTGAAACAAACACCTTTTGTTCCAAGGGATGATAGAATTGGTAACCCTTCGTTTCCTTAGGGTATCCAATAAATAGGCATTTATCAGACTTAGCATCCAATTTGTCTGACATAATCCGCTTCACATAAGCAGGACAATCCCATATCTTAAGGTGAGTTAAGTGGGGTTTCTTACTATTCCATGTCTCATATGGAGTAGTTGAGACTACCTTGGTCGGGACTCTGTTTAGCAAGTAAACAGCTGTCTTAAGTGCATAGCCCCAAAAGGATTTTGGAAGAGTTGCATGATTCATCATCGACCTAACCATGTCCATCAAGGTTCGGTTGCGCCTCTCAGATACACCATTATGCTGTGGTGTATACGGCGGAGTCCATTGGGATAATATCCCATTGTCCCTAAGATAATCTTGAAACTCTTGACTTAAGTATTCACCACCCCGATCGGATCGAAGTATTTTAATACTTTTGCCAAGCTGTTTCTCTACTTCATTTCTGAACTCTTTGAATTTCTCAAAGGCTTCAGATTTGTGTTTCATCAAGAACACGTACCCGAATCGTGAGTGATCATCGATAAAGGTGATGAAGTAGCTATAGCCTCCTTGTGCAAGAGTTGACATTGGTCCACATACATCAGTATGTATTAGACCAAGCAATTCTCCCACTGGATTACCTTTTCCGGAAAAGGGTAATTTGGTCATCTTGCCTTTTAAGCATGATTCGCATGTATCAAATGAACCGGGTTCAAATGATTCCAAAATTCCACATCGGTGTAATTCGGTCATGCGTTTCTTACTTACATGGCCAAGACGACAATGCCAAGTGTAGGAGTCTATTCGATTATCTATTCGAGCACGTTTGTTGCTAACTTCGATATTGAAAACGTCACTGGATAAATCTAACGTGTAGATCCATTGCACAAAGTTCCATTCCCATAAAGAACGCCATTTAAAGTTATGTAACAACAATTGTTACTAAAAGTTAAATGATAACCCTTTTCATTCAAACATGAAATAGATACAATGTTCTTTATTAACGAAGGAACAAAATAACAATTATCCAATTCTAAGACACGTCCTGTGGGAGCTTTAGCAAATATGTTCCGATGGCAACAGCAGCAATCTTTGCTCCGTTTCCAACTCGCAAATTCGCTTCTCCTTGACGAGTCTTCTTCTATTCCTTAGCCCTTGTATGTCATTACATATATGTGAGCTACACCCAGTATCAAGTACCCATGTGTTTGAGGAAATAGAGTGACATTCAATAACGAAGATACTTGAAGAGGATGGGCATCGGATGCCTTATCTTTCAAGGACTCAAGATAAACCTTGCAGTTTCTTCGCCAGTGACCCTCCTTGCCACAATGATGGCAAGTGCCTTTTAGGGTATTTTCAGTCTTTTTGGCCTTTTTCTTCTTTCCCTTATTCTGTTCTTTGGCCTTCCTCTTAGAACCTTTCTTCGAGGAACCAACTAACAGTACCGTCTTTTGATCCTGCTTCACAGAAGGCTCTACAGTCTTCAGCAGGTTGAGCAACTCAGGAAACTGGTCTGGAGTTGCATTTTCAGGAGGACGGTTGGGAAGTTGATCTTCAAGGACATAAGCAAGCTTCTCTGCCTTGAGGACTATCCTCAGGTTTCGAAGCCAGTCCATGAAGTTTGGCCCAGTCAGTTTATTGGTGTCCAAAATGGAACGCAAGTTTAGGGAAGACATGATCGAGTGATTATCCTAGAAATACAAATTGAGCTTATGTGAGAAGAATGATTAAAGAATGTATCATCATACATAAATTAAATCCTATTTATTTTCGAATTGAGTCACCCTTATTATCAATTCGGGAGATCGTAGGAACATCTCCAAATAGGTTGATATCCAACCATAGATAAGAACAACCATGGCTGTGGCCATCAAGTTTTTCTTAGCTATGAAGGTAGGTAATTATACCGATTACACATCACATATATGTAACTATCACTTTATGCTATCAACTAATTGAATGTTTGCATAAATCATTGGGTTGTTAACTCATTAACAAGTATGCAACTTATACATAGCACCCAACTGCACCTCTCTTTACATCGACCTTGGCTGTGGCACAACAAATCGATGCTCCAAGCTTAAGGCTGACCCATTAATCAAGAAATAGTTTTAATATGGTTGGAGCTCATTCAACCGCTTAGTCAGGCTTGGATGTGTCCAACAACCAAAACTAATGATTGACCTCTGACTCCAACTATATTATTCATAAACTAATTCCATGGTTTGAACATGTTGAGGTTCAAGTCGGGCATGGATGTGTCCATCAACCCAAACGAGAAACAAAACTCCGATTCTAACCATATTAATGGAAGGTGTTGGCCTTAATATTTTGTAAGGGGTTTTGGGTCTCATCCTTTCTTTTCTAAGCACATTCATGACATAGAATTATGTCATGACTAACGATTTCCTTAATTAAGTATGTATGTGACTTAAGTTATCAAGTCTCATTAATTGAATTAGGAACCGGATTTCCTAATTCCAATTTCATACTTAATTAAAGGAATTGTTTTGGGAAACAATTTCCTAAATTGTCATAATTAATTTCGGAAATAATATGTTCAAGACTTTGATTTCTCTAAATCAAATCTTATTAAATTAAGAGACAAATCCCTTAATTCAACTACATATTATTTTCATGAAAATCTCATTTAAGAAAACTCTATAGGAAACCATTTTCCTAATTAATTTTGGAGACAACAATATGTAAGAGCATCACCTCTTCAAACATATTTTATTCATGGATTTAATTAATTACAACAAATTATTTTCTAAGGGTGGCTCCCCGAGGCTCAGATACCCAAAGAAAAGTAATGTGTTGTAAATCCAATTGGACGGCTCCCCGAGGCTCAATCCAAATCAAACATGACAATTTCAATTAAAATTGGGAAATTAAATTACAACAACTAACTTTAAATTGGACGGCTCCCCGAGGCTCAATCCAAAATAAAGAATTTTGTTGTCAATTTAAAAACCAATTCAAATTTAATTGTCAATTAACTGTCCATGAATTTGTCTAGACTTTCTTAAAAGAAAGTGCCCAAAATTGCGAGATTTCAAAAATAGGTTTTCAGAATAATTGTAAGTTTCCGGTACAAAGAAAACTTACATATTTCCAAAATTGGAAAATTTCTAAAATAGAAAAATTTCCAAAATTGGAAAGTTTCCAAAGATGGGAAGTTTTCGAAATTATTATAAAATTTCAGAAAATAGAAAATTTCAAACGTTTGCGAAATTTCATGAGGATTTCCAAACTTTGAAATTCCTAAATCTAAAATTTATTATAATTCGAAAGTTTCCATAATTGAAAATTTTTTCCGAAATTGAGATCATGACAAAGTTTTCCACAAAACAATTATATGATTAAGTCGAACACTAACCGGCTCTGATACCACTGTTGGGACCGGGTGCATGTCGACAAGGATACGAGTTCGTAAAATTTTAAATTTTTACGTGCAGCGGAAGAATTTGCATAAAATAATTTCCTAAATTATTTTAACTTCGTATCTAGCATGCAACCTTATGGTGTGTTGACATAATCATAAAATAAAACTTTGCGGAAAAGTAAACTAATTTACATTATACCTCTCGTAACTCGAAGTAAGGGACGAGATCCAACCGTAGCGTCCCTTGGAAGCTTCGCCTCTATTCGCGTCCACGCCGAGTTCTCTTCGGGATGACTTCGCAAAGTCACGAGTTTTGTGCCGACGAGAACTACTAGATTCTCTATAGGCACAACAAAGAAGTACAAGAGAAGAAATAGGAAAGAGTGGAAACTAACCAACAAAGAAATTAAACGGAATCGAATTCCGAGAAGAGAGGAGTCGCTATCCGCTTCTTCTTCTTCTTGTTTGGTTTCTCCTTCTTGTTGAAGCTCACGGCAACTCACCCTTGGGAGGGAGGTGCTTCGGCCCTAGGTCCTCAAGAGGGCGCCGGCCCTAATTGGCCAAGAGGGCGCCGGCCCTAGGTGGGGGAAGGGAAAGAGAGAAGAGAATTAAGAGAGAGAGAGGGAGCTCTATATCGATTATCAAATCTTAGGAATCCAAGGCTTGCCTATGGTTCCTTATATAGTTGCTTCTCCCTTGCCAAGTCTCCTCTTAACCGAATTAACGAATTAACGGAATTAGTTATCATAAGAAATTTATCCTATAAATTCTCTTATGAATTATTCCGTTTAAACCAAGTTTTATTATAACTAACTTTATAATAAAACTAATTAGTTATCATAAGAAATTTATCCTATAAATTCTCTTATGAATTTTATTATAACTAACTTTATAATAAAACTAATTAATTATCATAAGAAATTTATCCTATAAATTCTCTTATGAATTATTCCGTTTAAACCAAGTTTTATTATAACTAACTTTATAATAAAACTAATTAGTTATCATAAGAAATTTATCCTATAAATTCTCTTATGAATTTTATTATAACTAACTTTATAATAAAACTAATTAATTATCATAAGAAATTTATCCTATAAATTCTCTTATGAATTATTCCGTTTAAACCAAGTTTTATTATAACTAACTTTATAATAAAACTAATTAATCTCTCCTTTTATTTTGGAATAAATTTTATAAGAAATTTATAAACTTTCTTATTATGGAAAAATCAATTCATAATTGATTATATAAAATTAAAATAATCCAATTCATGGATTATTTTAACTTCCATAAAAAGAATAAATTTATATAAATTTATTTATATAAATTTCTTTATACAAATTTATTTATCCATAATTTATAAAACAAATCGCGCTAGATTTGTTTTATTAATTAAACCAAAATTAATTGGTTTTCTTCCTCTATTGTGGCCGGCCCAAACCGAGCCGAACCAACGCGAATTATACTCATTTAATTCGCCCAAAAAGCCTTCAAAAGACTTAGCCATTTTTAGCTTCCATTGCGCCTCTGATTAACTCAGATAAAACTTATTTCTCTTGATCGAAAAATCCAATTTTCAACTCGTTTTAAATCCCTCGGATTACTTGTAGTGCGTGTGACTAAATAGGCTTTCGATTTATGTTGGCTGTCTATAATCAACAAATTATAGAACGATCATGAGTGGCACCTAGTAGTACATCATGATCCCCAATTAATCGAAAGATCAACGGTTTGACGTCAGAAGAAATTATTCTGAAATCCTTCAGCAGCTCTAATGAATCGTGCCCCATTCCCTTCACCATCTTATACCCACTTGGTTCAGGACACGGTCTATTTATGTCAGTCCCCACTAGGCTGACTACGTCACACCTAGCCCAAGTAGTTTCTTTCTCATCCTTTGGATTTCTAATTACTCTCATGTATTTAAGAGACTTTCACTCTTAACATGATATACTCTGGCCAGAGGTTTTGAGTAACAATCCGACGATAGGCATGGGTATACATCTCCTCGCAAGGAGTGGTGAATCCTTTGTAGGTTGTTCAAACATCTTCGGGCACTTCGGCTTATACCCAATCATCCTGGGTCCACACCTCCTTGGAGATGCTTGCTTAAGATGTTAAAGTATAAGTCTCCATGACTAAGATGACTTGAACACCGCATGTCAAAGGAACATCACACTTAAGCCACAGTAAAAACTTCATTGACATTCCTATAAATAGATTCCATATGAAGTCTTACAGCTAGTCACTCCAATGAACTAGTTCCCTTAACTAGCATCCATGTTTATCTCCGGACATCCCAATCTCACCAGCCAGTGAGAATCAGCTGATTAGAGAATAACCCATGCTAGTCTCAACAGAATTGATAGTGTCCGTTTTTATCAATTCATCGACTAGGGATATTTTCAATACTTCACATTTGCACATTTAGAGATAATCACTAGTTGTGATCCTATCACAAATTCTCTTATGCTGTGAGTTGTATTGCGGACATTCAGTTGATGAGTTTAAGATCCCAATCAAATACACAAGCTTGTATACTCAAATAGTGAATTATCATTTATTAATATAAATGTTTTACAATCATAAGGCGATTGCCTTAGGACACTTCTCTCATATCACTAACAGAAACCTCACCACAATCCCAAGCAAACCTCTGAGCACAAGGACTACTATCTTGCCTTTAACCAAGACAAGATTCGTCAAGAATCTCAGCCACCACGAAGTCCTCTTTATATAGGACTCAGGCTAAAACCCTTGCTACTAGTAGACTGCGACAGTCGACTGGTGCCACTGAAATTCGACCGTTGCACCCCAACATTCGAATTCTCAGCCAACTCACCAGCCACCTACCAGTCGACTGCCCTGTTAGTCGACTGGTCCCAGGGCTGAGACCTTTCTGTGACTTCCATCAGTCGACTGCCCCCAGGCCTGTAACGCCCCAAAATTTCCATTTTTAGTTTTTAAAGTCCTTAGAATTATTTAGAAATGGTTTAGAAATATTCTAGATATTTTTAGAAATTTTTAGAGTATTTTTATGGAATTTTCCGAGTCCGTTTGGTATTTTTGGAAAAAGAAAAAGAAAAGGAAAAAGGAAAATTTGGAAAAACGGATTTAGTGCAGCCGGTGGATTGAACCCGCGACCTCCACCGAACAGCACAAGCGCCCAACCGGCTGGGCTAGGGTTTCAAGCACAGAAAAGGAAAGAATGATAGATATTTAAGCTGTAGTTAAGTTAATCCGCCCCTTAAGTATAAATAGCTAATTAAAGGGAGAAGTTTTATTTTCTCTCAAACCCTCTCCCTCTCCCAATTGCGCCGACCCCTCCTCTCCCTCTCCTCTCTTGGGCGACACCAACACCAAGCCAAGAGAGCCGTCCGAGACCCTTTCTCCAAGAGATAATCCTATATTCGGGATCCCCGCGACTAGAGGAACGCGTAGACGTGAAGAATTCTTCGAGATCTCAAGTTTCTCCCGAGCTCTAGACCTCAATCTTGGTTGTAAGTCCAAGATATCAAAGTAAGTACTGCTCACCTGCAGTAAGAGGCGGTTTTTCCGCGAGAATTTCCTTTAAAAGTTTTTAAAAGAGATATTTCCTTTTTGTTTGAGTTTTTGCATGTGATCTTAGTTCATTATATGCTTATATATATGTTGATTAATACCCTATGTGAGTTTAGGGTCCAAGAAAAGCTATGAGAAAAGAAAAGAAAAAATAAAGATAAGAAAAGAAAAGGCCAAGGCCTTAAGAAATCCCCAAAAGTCAAGACTTAGGGATTTTAGCACGCAAGGTGCTCCAGAAAATGCCAAGGCATTTACAGATAAGAAAGAAAAGAAAGAAAAGCTATTTTATTTTATAAGGCCAGTACCCGGCGTCCAAGGGCGTCGTTAAAGAAATCCAGGTGTCCAATTCCAAGGTCTTGGCCCTGGTAGACCAAGGTCTGCTCTATTAGGATTGGTGGCTCGCTACCCCAACCTTTTAGGGAACGCGCATATGAGATGGTACTTACGTCTTCAGTGGATCCAAGTGATTATTATTTTCAAGTATATGCTTTAGCAAAGTTTTCGAAAGTCTAAAAAAGTTTTCAAAAGTTAAAGAATAGCTAAAGTTTCAAGTTGAGCCAAGAAAAGTAGATTGAGATTATTTATTGCTTGGGTATGCATGTTTTGAGTTATACATGTTCTTAGTTTTCTTTCAAGCATATTAGTATCTCATATGATTTTTATATTGTTCTAGAAGCATGTTTGCACATTTCGAGATTTTGTGAGCTAGATAGTACTTACTAAGCTTTTTGCTTATAGATGCATTTCCTCTTATTGCAGATAAAGGTAAAGGCAAGCAATTCTGAAGGAAGACGACGAGGCGGTGCTGAGTAGAGTGTGTGTGGTGGCTGATTATGGAGAGATCTTCGAGACAAGACAATTTAACTATTCAAACTACAATGTTATAGTTTATTCAGATTTTAAGTTCTTGATTTATGGAGTTAGTAAACATTTAAGTTTTGGATAGTTTTACATGCTCAATTGCTTAGAGTAAAGTTTCCATGTCATTTCATTTAGCTTATATAATCTTATGCTTGCATCGGATGAGTAGAAATGTGAGTAGATGGAGATATTGATACTTTGTTAGAAAATAGATTCATGTGCCAAGATAGTATCAAATCCTCTTTGAACTAAGTTTTACTGCTTAAATATGTCTAGAAAAGTTGCATTCATATTCCATAATGCTTTAGCAATGTTATAGAATCTTGCATGATGAGTTTAAATGGTTAGAAGCAAAGATTGGAACAAACCTTAGTGATAAAGTTCATATAACTTTTGTAGTTTGTTTTCTTCCATAAAAGTCCTAAATTCAAGTTTATGAATTCGTTTGAATGGCTAAATCGTTTGGGAAACTGATATAGAGCATAGAAATGATGTCGTAGTTTGATATGGCTCGAAATTGAAGGAATGGTGGCCTTGGAGAGCAAAGGCCGAAATCTATAAAACAGATTACAGCCGTATCAGTCGACTGCCACGTCATCAGTCGACTGATACAGGCTGTTTAAGAGGGGTAAGGTTGTTTTCGATGGGTATTGGCTATGGGATTGAGAAGAGAGTATGACATGGTATCATTATACATGATTGCTTAAGTTAGAACATAATTATTAGCAGAATTAAAAGAAAAAAAAAAGATTTCCGCAATTTTCTTTAGTCATGTATATTAGTCAAGAAATAGAGATAAGTAACGATCCGTCTAAGGTAGAGAGAAGTCGGGTCGCTACAAGGCCAATCGACTGGTCTACTCACCCACCTAAGGATACCCTTCCTGAGTTCATTCCACTCCGCACTCAAACCCTAGGATTTTCCCGAGTACAATCCCACAGCACTCGTACCCTCACGACTCGACTAACCCCTCATCCGCAACCTCGACTATTGCCTTCGCGCCCTCTTCATCTTCGGCTCCCGTCCCTCGGATGCACGCAAGCCTCCAGCTTGCCTTCATGCCATCCTTCACACATGCCTCAAAGTCCGCACCCATCATGTAACACCCCAAAATTTTCCCATATGAAATATTATGAATTCATGAAACATTATTATTATTATGAAATTTCATGATGGGCTTGGCTTAATGGGCTTGGATGTGGATTAGTGCAAAATGTGATAAAAAGAAAATGTAGAAAGGAGGAAGCAAGGATTGAACCTTGAACCTCCTAGTTGCACTAATCATGTCATAACCAACGCACCAAGCCATGTTTCATGTTGAAAGAATAAGAAACATGCTTGTTAAAGCTAGGGAAGTGAAGAGACATGTCTCTTCATGAGAAAAGTATAAATAAGAGAAGGAAAGGTTGGAATAACTTCCTCTCTTCTTCTTCCTCACTCTCCCCACCGAAAATTCACTCTCCCCTTTCCTTTTCATTTTCGAAAAGTAAACCCTAGGGTTCTAACCCTAGGGAATTGGAAGGAAGGAGATCCCACCCAAGGACCTTGCTCTCTACTAGGGCCAAAGGTTCTAGAGAAGTTTTAGCAAAGGAAATTCTCACTCTTACTTCAACCAAGGGTACCCTAAAGATTTAGAGAAGGTGAAATTCAAGCGAAATGATGTAAGTATCCCCTCGCCTGCAGTGTAATGGTTATTGTAAGAGTTCTTCTCCTTGTAGTTTTCGAAAATGGGGATCTTTCCCCTTTAGTGAGTTTCGGCCACCCCCTTAGAGGAGGTCTTGGTTACTTCTTGTTACATGAGTAGACCCTTGGAACTTAGGGTATATGTATATGTTGTTTCCTTCATGATGTTATGAATAAAATTTTAGGGTTTCACCCTTGAGTAGGTTTCGGCCACCCCCAAGGGGGAGACTTTGGTTACTCCTTGATGCATGAGAAGACCCCTTGGAATTTAGGGTATACTTATATGTTGTTTTCCCTACATGTTGTGATGACAAAAATTAGGGTTGAACCCCCTATAAGGTTTCGGCCAAAACATGAAGTAAAGAGGGTTTAGGGTTGGATGGTTTCCTATGATGTATCCATGTTTAGTTGTGTAGACAAAGTGTTTGTGTAAATGTTTGTGTGAAACCTAAGTTCAAGAACCCTAGTTTCCCCTACCCTTGACTCTTGGCCAACCCTAGAAAATTAGGGTTTAGGGTGCATGATTATCCTAGGATGTATTCTAGGCTTAATATGTTGCATGAAATGTATGTGAAGGTTAAACTACCCTACGAGACATGATTATGTTTAGTAAGATGATATGTATATGCATTGGATGTCTAAATGAAATGCTTGATTGGAAATCTTAAGGTTCCCTAGTATGTGATATTCGGCCAAGGCATGAACATTAGGGATTGTGAAGGTGAAACTACCCTACGAGACATGATTATGTTTAGTAAGATAATATGTATATGCATGTGATGTTTAAATGGAATACTTGATTGGAAATCTTAATTTCCCCTAGCATGATTTTCGGCCAAGGCATGATATATTAGGTTTGTGAAAGTTGATTACCCCATGATGTATGCTATGCTTAGTATGATATATGATGTATATATATATGATGTTTGTATGGGATGTGTGATGTCAAAAACCTAAGCTACCTCTACCCTTGACTTTTGGCCAAAACCTTAGGTTTAGGGTTAAGAAGAACTCAATTAACTCATGAAGCATGCTACCACTTCCTATGACATGAATATGATTTATGTGACGAATCTTGTCATATATAGGTATGTGTAAGTGGTTGAAATATGATATATGTATGAGCATGTATGTATAGCCCATGTGGCACCCTTTATGAATTGCATGTGATATGTATGATAAAATACTTGAAAGGGTACTCCACTAAGTATGGGATCAAGAGCACCCCTTATGTTGTGTGGTGTGTCCCTACGGGATCATGAGCACCCTTGAAGAGTGGTGTGTCCCTTAAGAGTGGATTTGGAGTACTCCTTAGCATATATGTAAAAGCATGATAAGTATTTTACTTTGGAAGTTGTGTACCCGACTCGGAAGGGGGTCGTTAAACAAATCCGGAGTACATGTTAACGTAAGGTCATGGCTCCGGTAGGACGGAAGGGTCCTGCTCTAATTGGTTGGTGGCTCGCTACCCCAATTCATTAGGGAACGCGCAATATGTGATCCGCGCAATATGTGGTACACAACAGGGCCCTATATGATATGGATGTATTTTTAAGTAATACCTTTATGGAATTATTTTGAAAACATTCATTGAAAACATTTATTATATGTGAAGGGTATGCTTAAGGTACTTTATACTGCATGCTTAGAAACTAGGATGTTTAGTATGCTTTGATGAACTCATGCTTATGATTTATTATGTGTACATGTTGTATTCTTTCGTATGGATTTTGCGAGTAGGATAGGATCCTTACTAAGCATTTGTGCTTACTAGTTTATGTGTTGTCTTATGCTGCAGATAAGGGTAAGGAACACTTAAACTAAAGGAAGAGGCAGGAGGCTGAAGATGTGTAGGGTGGTGGCTCGGGAAAGAAAGATCTTTATATCTACATTACTATGTTTATGATAACATTTTCTTCAAAAATGAATGTTAGTAATTAGGTTTGATATTGCATGATAATGATTACACTTAGAATTCTCATATACTTGATTTTGTTTGGTTAGGTTGTGAGCTTGAAATAATATGTGAACCTATCATGTTATAGAATAACTTTTGATCAAGCATGACATGTGATTGACATGTATTGACTAGCATGCTTAGCACTTAGTCCTTGCGCACTTGCAATTATTATATGTTAAATTTTTATTATATGAATGGATTACTAGTACGTAACCCCGCCCCAAGAGTAGATATAAGGGCGGGCGTTACACATCAGCTCATCATCCCTGCTCTCCAAGGTCCCTCGGGTGCACACAAGCCTCCAGCTTGTCTCCATGCCACCCTTCACCGTACCGAGGTCGTCCAGTCAAGTCCATATGTGTAACTTGTACAACCTGCACACTCAACATACACATATAAGAACACAAGGGTAAACCTAACTTAAACCTTTTGCCCAAACATCAAAACACTTGGTCACTCCGGACCACAGATTGCCTCAACTGTTATAACCAGGATCCGCTCCCATCCACCCCTCGGATCAGCTCTTAGTCGGACACGTGGCGGCCCACGCTCCCTGAATACTAACCGACCGAGTGTGCTATCCCTCGCCTTTAGCAATCTAAGAGCAGGTAAGTCTTTAAGGATTCCTCACCCTAACACCCAAGCCAGGCACGTGGCTAACCCCGCTCCCCAAAATCAAAATCGAATCAACTCAACAATGATGTTCTAAACTACCCAAGCAGACAAATTTGCTCAACCGACGCAATTCTAGTCTCTAGATGCTCTGTCGATCTCGTTCGAGTGGCTAACACTTAGATGCTATCGGGCTCAAGTGTTTTACTCTGTTGCTCACAAGGCCGAATCGCTCGATTGCACTCCCTCCAGAGTCGCTGATATATAGAAACCCTCGCACTCTTGTATTTCGTGTGCTCGCTCATCAAAATGAGTTAGGTGAGCATTCCCTCACTCAGGTCCCTTGCACTCGGGCCACCAACACTTAAACAATAAGCACACAAGCACAGAAACACAAGGGAAAAGGACTTGCATTCAGAGTAGAGCTAGCTATTACAAAAACGTGGTTTCACCTCTTCTAGAAAGAAAAGAAGCAAAGGGAGCGCCTCCCACAATGACTGCTTAAGACATACGTGTTGAGGCAATCTGTGGTCTGGAGTGACCAAGTGTTTTGATATTTAGGCAAAGGGTTTAAGTTATGTTTTCCCTTGTGATCTCATATGTGTATATTGAGTGTGCAGGTTGTATAGGTTACACATATGGACTTGACTGGACGGCCTCAGTATGGTGAAGGGTGGCATGGAGACAAGATGGAGGCTTGTGTGCACCCGAGGGATCTTGGAGAGCAGGAACGATGAGCTGATGGGCATGAACTTCGAGGCATGCATGAAGGATGACATGGAGACAAGCTGGAGGCTTGCGTGCATCTGAGGGACGGGAGCCGAAGATGAAGAGGGCGCGAAAGAAATAGTCGAGGCAGCGGATGAGGAGGCAGTCGAGTCATGAGGGTACGAGTGATGTGTGATTGAACTCGGGAAATCCTAGGGTTAGAGTGCGGAGTGGAATGTACTCAGGAAGGGTAACTTTAGGAGGGTGAGTAGACTAGTCGACTGGCCTGGCTGCAGTTGACTGATCAAACTCACAGAATGGTTCTGGCCTGGGACCAGTCGACTGCCCTGGGAGTAGTCGACTGGTAGGTGGTTGGTGAGTTGGCTGAGAATTCGAACGTTGGGTTGCAACGGTTAAATTTCAGTGGCACCAGTCAACTGCCCTGGGAGCAGCCGACTTGTGGCGAGGGTTTCACCCCGAGTCCTATTTAAAGAGGGCTTCACGGTGGCTGAGATTCTTGACGAAACTCGGTTAACTAAAGTGAGTTAGTAGTCTTTTATGTTCAAAGTGTTGTCTATGATTGTGGCGAGGTTTCTCCACCCACAAGGAGCGATAGATCTAGCCGGAGGTTATCCGTGGTGTGATCCACTGACAGATTCTTGGATTAGTCACCCGTCCGGGGTGGATACCAAGTAAATCGGTTTGTTATCATTGTCTAGTATTGTTAGTCTTATTTTATTTGTATTTCCACTGCGATAACAATTTTATAAAAAACGATGAAGAATTGCTATTCACCACCCCCCCCCCCTCTTGCAATGCTATTCGATCTATCAATTGGTATCAGTGCGAAGGACCGCTCTTGAGGGGATGATATCTACACTCCACCGGCCTACGACCATGAGGATTTCGGCTATTGGAAAGCGAGAATGGAGACGTGGTTCGCGATGGAGTGGGAATGTAGAATTGCACTTGAAGAGCCCTTCAAAGTTCCAAAAGACAAGCACGGAAAGAGGTTTTGTCCTAGATATTGGGACAAAGAGCAACAAGAACAATTTCGGGCCAATGAGAAGGTAATTAGTATTTTGAAAAATATTTTGCCTAATAAAATTTTGAGTGATGTAGGGGAATACCAAAACGCATATGAATTATGGGATAAATTGAAAAGATATCATGAGAACCCTACATCAATTCAAACAGTTGTAGAGCCCAAAGAAGTAAGGTCAACAGTCCAAGAAGGCCATGAGGAGGAAGAAGTGTCAATTTCATCAAGTAAAGAGGAGGAATTAAGCGAAAGATCATCAACCTCCTCAAGAGAAGAAGGGGAAGAGGTCACCACCTCAAGGATTGAGGGGAAGGAGAGACCCACTTCAATGCCGGATCAAGAGGAAACATCCACTTCATCCAAGGTTGAAGAAGAAGCTTCTACCTCCACCAAAGCTAAATCGAAAGAGCACATCACATGCTTTGGTTGCAACGAAAAGGGGCACTACAAGGACAAGTGCTCAAAAGGTAAAATGGAGGTAAAATCTAAACCAAGTTCAATTCATTTTAAATCTAATATGAGGTGTAGGAATGGAGAATCCCAAGAGAAGAAGAGGAGAATTCGATGCTTCACGTGTGGTGAGCTAGGGCGCTACTACACCAAGTGCCCAAAGAAAGGTGAGCTAAAGAAAATGGAGCACTTAAGGAGATGGGAGAAAGAAGAAAAAAAGCTCATATCATGGAGGAACTACAAGAGTAAGGGAGGTAATCCCTAATTTTAAAGTTAAATGTAATTCAAATTCAAGTTCCTTTATGCATGCTAAAAATAGTGTAATTTGCTCATCTATGCATGCTTGGATTAATGAAAATTGTTTACTTGTGCACAATCATGGATTTAAGTATCATGATAGGAGTAGGGTTAATAAAGTAGATCAAAACCCTAGGAAGAACATTCCTTATGGAAAATTCAAGACCTCTAGACCTAAGGATCAAGGCAAAAATCCCAAGAAGGGGAGAAATGTGCCTAGAAATGAGGGTAGGTATGTAATGACCGCAAAATCCTCTCAATATTTTTCTTTAAAATATTGATCATGCTTATATGGATTCTTGAGTAATATATGAATACTAGCATGAACCTTAGCATGATTTCTTATATAGATTAAAAAGCTAAGGACTAATGGGCCTTACATGGGCTCTTCTAGTACCATGGCTATTAGTGGACCTTAGATAGAATTTAACATAAATAGAAATGAGTCCAATTAGGAATATTAGCATGACTCTTGGTGGGCTCTTATGTGGGCCTTGCCAAAACA
>JAGFNQ010006068.1:19783-88943 GCA_024364735.1 Boesenbergia rotunda
GTTTGGAAATGTATTTTTCCCAAGTAGACATTGGCTTCACAAGTCTCCCCACGAAATTTCATAACTTTTGGAGATTTGTAGAATTATTTAGGGATTACTGAAATTGGACTGAAAAATCTAAAAATCAGGTATCAGTCGACTGCCCTGGGGGCAGTCGACTGATCACAACCCAAAAACTCTCTGTGAGTTTTCGTAGTCGACTGCCCTAGGGGCAGTCGACTGATCCATTAGGTTTCAGAATAAAAGGCTTTTGGATGATAGGATATGATCCTAAAAGTAAAATCCTTGATTATACTTATTGAATTAAGGTGTGACTCATGGTTTAATGGATTGTATGAAATAAGACTCATGGAATTCAAGGAGAACTAATGAGTGCTTAAGATTCAATGGATGATATTGAATGATGAGTTCTTGATAAATGAAAGGATACGAAAAATGGGAAGAATTGAGGACAATTCCTTGTGTAAATTGATATTGATTAGAGTTGGCAAACACAAGGAATCATGAGTAGATTTCAAAGTTGATACATAAATACCAAATCCTTTAGGAAAATAAATGATGTACAACAAGTCAAGCACATTTGTGTTTTTCATAAAATTATATTTTTCTAGGATAGGGTATATCCTAGTAAATGTGCTTGCAAACTCTTAGGATTGTTTAAGGTTTTATAGAGTTCTTGATGGCACTAGGGATAAGGTTGTTTGGGGTAATCCTTTAATGGTGTCCAAGGGAGAAGAACTTGGGTGTTAGGTTGGGAAGAACCTAATTTGAGTCTATAGTGTTAAGTTTGGTAGAACTTCACCTAGGTAAAGTGAAAATTGGGAGAAGACATAGATTAAGGGGAGGTTGCCTCCTTGTTTGCCTTAATTTTCATAAGAAATTTTTGAGTTTTGTGTCCAACTTGGGAACGGTGATAGATACATAGTGAAATGTATTTTTCCCAAGTAGGTATGGGTACCACAAAGTTTTTCAGGAAATTTGAGAATTTTTGTAGAATTGTGGAATTTCTGGTGCAATTCTAAAATTGGTCAGAAAACTGAAAAATCAGAGTATCAGTCGACTGCCCTAGGGGCAGTCGACTGGTCAGGGCTGGTGTGGGTATCTAGCAGCTGACTTGGGTCTGAATGATGAGAAACAAGTGTATGGGGGTCTAGTACATTGTGTTTAGGATCATTGGGAATTAAAAGAACCGATAATTGGGATATTATTGGGGTCTTTTTTATGTATGGCAAAGGGGGAGAAGTGTTGGGTTTAAGTGGGAAACCAGACACACCTTTACTAGAAACCTTAGGTTTAGGGGGAGCATGGTTGCTCCATTTTTGGCATAAGGGGAACCTTGGAGAGGTTATTAAAAAGCCTTTGTAAGTCCAATGCAGGGGGAGCTTGGGAAAAGCTTTAAAAAGCCCGTCTTGGTGAAAAGTTCCTAACTTTGAGGGTTAGGTGTGAGAAAGTCCTAGCTTGGAGGGCTAGGTGTGAGAAAGTCCTAGCTTGGAAGGCTAGGTGTGGAAAAATCCTAACCTGGAGGGTTAGGTGTCGAAAATCCTAACTTGGAGGGTTAGGTGTAGGATGCCTTAGGATAGGATCCATATATGCATTGCATATACATTTATTTAGCATTGTTGTTGCTATTGACTACTATTTTGCTTTCCCTAACTTAAACGTATTGCCAAACATCAAAAAGGAGGAGATTGTTGAGGCAATCTGTGGTTCGGAGTGACCAAGTATTTTGATGTTTGGGCAAAGGGTTTAAGTTAGGTTTACCCTTATTATCCCATATGTGTATGTTGAGTGTGCAGGTTGTACAGGTTACACATATGGACTTGGCTGGATGGCCTCGGTACGGTGAAGGGTGGCATGGAGACAAGCCGGAGGATTGTGAGCACCCGAGGGACCTTGGAGAGCAGGGACGATGAGCTGATGGGCACGGACTTCGAGGCATACGTGAAGGGTGGCATGGAGGTATGTTGGAGGCTTGCGTGCATATCCGAGGGACGAGGGCCGAAGATGAAGAGGGCGCGAAGGCAATAGTCGAGGCTGCGGACGAGGAGTCAGTCGAGTCGTGAGGGTACGAGTGCTGTGTGATTGTACTCAGGAAGGGTTCAGCTGGGGACCAGTCGACTGCTCTGGGAGCAGTCGACTAGTAGGTGGCTGGTGAGTTGGCTGAGAATTCGAACGTTGGGGTGCAACGGTCGAATTTTAGTGGCACCAGTCGACTGCCCTGGGGGCAGTCGACTGGTGGCGAGGGTTTCAGCCCGAGTCTTATTTAAAGCGGACTTCGTGGTGGCTGAGATTCTTGACGAATCTTGTCTTGGTTAAAGGCAAGATAGTAGTCTTTGTGCTCAGGTCTTCTAAAGGTGTTGTGGTGAGGTTTCTCCACCTAGAAGGAGTGATAGAGCTAGCCGAAGGTTATCCGGAGCATGATCCACCGACGGATTCTTAGATTAGTCACCCGTCCGGGGTGGATACCAAGTAAATCGGTTTGTTAGCATTGTCTATTATTGTTAGTTTATTTTTATTGTATATTCCGCTGTGTTAACAATCTTGTAGAGAAAACGACGAACAAATCGCTATTCACCCCCCTCTAGCGGACGTTTTCGATCTATCATGATGAACATTGAACAAGCACCACAATGTGTTGTGGATCATGAGATTGTTGCACAAGATGTTGTAGAGCTACAACCTGTTCAATTAGACCAACCTTTTCACAGATCTAATAGGATACGTCGTCAGCCTGGGAGATACTCATTTCTCTTGTCTGACCATGATGACGTTATGCTTGTTGAGTTGAACGAGCCTACATCCTATCAAGAAGCTGTGATGAGCCCAGATTTTGAGAAATGGCTAAAGGCCATGAAGTTCGAAATGGAATCCATGTACACTAATCAACTATGGACTTTGGTTGATCCACCTGAGGGCATTAAACCCATTGGGTGTAAGAGGGTCTTTAAAAGAAAGACAGACATGGATGGTCTTATGCATACCTATAAAGGGCGATTGGTAGCCAAACGTTTCAAGCAGATTCATGGTATCGACTATGATGAAACCTTTTCACTAGTTGCGATGCTTAAATATATTCGGATCATGCTTGCTATTGTAGCTTACCATGATTACGAGATCTGGGAAATTGATGTCAAAATCGCATTCCTAAATGGGAATCTACTCGAGGATGTGTACATGACACAACCTAAAGGTTTTGTAGATCCAGAGCATTCTGGAAAGGTATGTTAGTTGCAAAGGTTCATTTATGGGCTAAAGCACACTTCTCAAAGCTAGAATCTTCGATTCGATGATGCAATCAAAGCGTTTGATTTCATCAAGAATGAAGATGAACCCTCTATCTACTAGAGGGTTAGTGGGAGCACAGTTATCTTCCTGATCTTGTATGTGGATGACATACTCCTCATTGGAAATGATATCCCTTCACTACAGTCTGTGAAGACATGGCTAGGGAATTGTTTCTCAATAAAAAACTTAGGTGAAGCAGCCTATATCCTAGGCATCAAGATCTATAGAGATAGATCTAAAAGATTGCTTGGCTTAAGTCAGAGTACATATATTGACAAGGTGCTTAATTATTTTGCCATGCAGAATTCCAGGAAGGGATTTCTGCCGATGTCACATGGTGTAAGTCTTTCGAAGACTCAATGTCCCTCTTCTAAGAAGGAGAGAGATCGCATGGATCCGATCCCTTATGCATCCGCTATAGGATCTATCATATACGCCATGCTTTGTACTCATCCAGATGTCTCGTATGCTTTGTGCATGACGAGCAGATACCAATCAGATCCAGGTGAATGTCACTAGACAATTGTCAAGAATATTCTTAAGTACTTACGAAGGACGAAAGACTATTTCTTGATATTTGGAGGTAATGAGGAGTTAGCTGTAAAAGGTTACAGTAATGCAAGCTTCCAAACTGACAGGGATGATTTCAGATCGCAATCAGGGTATGTATTTTGCTTGAATGGTGGCACTGTGAGCTGGAAGTCGTAGCAGGACACAGTCGCAGATTCTACAACAGAGGCCGAGTATATTGCTATGTCTGATGCAGCAAAAGAGGTTATTTGGATCCAAAGTTCATTATAGAGATTGGTGTGGTTCCTAGTATAGCAGACCCAATAGACCTCTATTGTGACAACTGTTAGGATGTATACTAAAAGTCTTGCTTTTGGTATAAGAAAATCTACGTTTTGAAAGAGAATCACATAATCACATGTTGCATATTTATATTAGTATATGCACAAAATGTCTCATACTTTGCATTGTAGATAACATGATGTGTGGTGATGCACAGAAGATCGTGTTATCAGTTCCTTGCAGAGTATAAGTAAAAGGCTCACAACCGAGATAGAGTTGGACAAACCATCGGGATGGTTGTAGTGTAATTAGGTATGGTTTGTCTTAACCATAGAATTACACTAGTGCGCTTTGTGTGCATTTAGCAGGACCAAAATAGAGGTCATCCAATTTATACTGACTTTATAATTGGATTAGACCTCGAATATATTATGGAGTATATGCTCTAAATCCCGAAATAATAACGGACACATGTACTTAGTTATTGTTTCTTTGATTTACCAATGGACGAGATTTATTCTACTAAATCGATAGGCCCGGTAAGTTGGGAGACAATATTATTTACATGGCGTGCCGTTGATTATTGACGGAATCTGTGTCCTAGTGAGTCGGAATGATGATGCCCCTAGACCTGACCATGGTTCGAAATCGATGGTTCGATGGTTCGTGGGAGGTCGACCCTTAACCTTAACCGCCCAAGCCGGTTACAGTTCACGGTACGGAACCACCGGTTCACGGTCTGGTTCACGGTTCACCACAGTTCGCCATGGTTCAAGATTATTATATTAAAAAAATTAAAAATTAAAAAAAATAAATTTTATTAAAAAAAGGGCTTGCACTTATATAAGTTGCTTACGTATCCCCTTAGGGTGTAGGGGAATCAAAGCCCACGTAGTTCTTTTACATTTTTACCCTTTTACATTCTTTACATTTTTACCCTTTATCACTCACTTCCATTTCCTCCCGTTCCCGTTGTATTTATTCCTTCGGTATCGAATTCTTCGACTTCATCTTCTGAAAGTTGCATTCCTTGGATTCGTTTCTCGGCTCTGGTCCAATCATCTAGTAATGCTTGAGCTTCCATTGAGTCGGGAGACATAGTTGATCGTCGTTCATCTAATATGTTGCCGCCGGCACTGAACGTCTGCTCCACAGCAATAGTTGACACGGGAGAAGCTAAAATTTTTTTTGCGATAACGGACAGAATAGGAAAGCTTTGAGCCTTCTGTGACCACCACTTCAAGATATCAAAATCTTCGTTATCTACTTCATTAAAATTAAAAGAAGTCGTAAAATAATTCTCAAGTTCCTGTGTGGAACTAGAAGATCCTCGTGGACATTTCGTCTGTTCTTTTAATAAAAGTTATTCTTTTGTAAGTTTTAAATTAGTAGTAGTAGGTTGTTGTGTTTCAGAAATATAAGTTTGTGTTCCATATATAACATAATATTGATTATAAATATCATATAAATAATTTCTAATATTATATATAATATTAACTGGATCCGGAGAGGAAAAATCTTTAATAGGTATTAATGCGTCATAATATAAAGTTAACATTTCTTGTAAAACTTCTAATTTAAATCTAGGATCTAAAACAATGTAATTAAATAAATTTTAGGAATAAAATAAAAATATTTTTCCCATTTAGTTTTCATAGCTAATATACATATAGTTAAAGCTTCATTATTTACATGTTCATTTAATATTAATACTATACTACAAAAATTCACTAAAATTAAATGAGCAGTGGGATAATAAACACCGGAAAGTTATTCAGTTGCATTGTTAAAAACTTTTAAAATTTCACAAATATTACTACAAATATTTCATTGTTGTGAAAATAAATATATATTAGTATTACTATTTTGTGCAAAAAATAAACATAATAAATCTTTATATTGAAATGAATCTTGTAATAATTGATATGTTGAATTCCAAGGTGTTGGAACATCACGTGGAAATTTTTTAGGTCTCATTCCATTAGCTTTACAAAATCTACCCCATTGTTTCATCATAGATGGATAGGACCATAAGTATGAAATTGCTATTGTAATTAGTTAAATATAATTTTCTAAAAGATTTAATCCATCTTGAACACATAAATTTAAAACATGGCATACACAACAAATATGAAAAAATAAACCACCAATAACAGGTTGACAAATAAATTTTAGTTCTATCTATAGAAGCGGTATTAGAACTAGCATTGTCTAATGATATTGAAAATATTTTATGAGTCAATCCATATTCTTCTAAAATTAAGTGTAATAATTGTGCAATGTTATGAGCAGTATGTGATTCATCAAAAACTCTATAAGATAACAATCTATTTTGGAGGATCCAAGAGTTATCAATCTAATGGCATGTCACACCCATATAAGAATGAGTTTGCCAATGATCACTCCAAATATCAGAACATAAAGAAACTTTATTATTTAATTTACTAAATTCATCAATTAAATTTTTTTCCTTGTTTTACTAATCTTTTAATTGTACGAGTAAGTGTAGTCCTAGAACACGTTTAGCAGCAGGATTAAGAGATTCTTTACAAAAATTTCCAAATGTGCATTTAGATCCAAAACTAAAAGAAAGATGTTCTACGACAACAAATTTAGCTAATGATTCTCTTAATTTATTATCCGAATATAAAAATAAACCAGAATCAGTACTACTACTACTAAAAAATCTTGATAATTGTGTTTGAGAGCGGTCAAGCCCATATTCCGTCTGGTACTTCATTTTTACATGTCGTTTCAATGATCTATAGTCATCACCGGCTTGGAATTTGTAGGAAGCATTGCAATTCTTTCATTTTGCACGCAATTCTCCTGACGGAAGTGTGACCTTCTCAAAATGTTTAGTGAAAATAGAAGATTTTAAAGGAGGGTTTGTAACACCCGCTTTTTTTTTCTCTTTTCCTAAAGCGGCGTTACGTTAACATACTTAGGGCATGTAGACATCATAATGCAGCGGAAACCTATAAACTTACTCCTACATGCACTTACTACCATTTCTAACATCATAACATGGAAACTTAGCATATTGCATTTACTTAGCATCATATCATGTCATACTTAGCATCATGTCATACTTAGCATCATATCATTCTTAGCATCATGTCATACTTAGCATCATGTCATAGAGTCATATTCAAGCACATAATAGTAAAGGTAAAGTTCTATCATAAGACGAGCAACCATATTGCTCCTTGGCCAAGTCACTATCACACACATTCTTTGATGCCCTCCTGCTGCTTCCTTACTGTCCCCTTGCGTGATCTGCGGTATAAGGAAAATAAGACTATAAGCACACAGGCTTAGTAAGACTCTTTCCTACTCACTAAAACCATTCATCAATTATCATGAGCATATGAAACATTAGCATACTTAGTGCTTTACTTAGAACATAAGCCTTATCATCACATAGCATACGTTCATCATGTCATGACCATAGCTTCATCACATTCATAGCATGACATAAACATAACCATAAACATTCATAGCATGGCATAATACTTGACATAGACATAAACATCGTAAACATTCATAGCATGGCATAATACTTGACATAGACATAAACATCGTAAACATTCATAGCATGACATCATTCTTGGCATAGACATAAACATAATAACATAACCTCATAAACATTGCTAACATGAACCTAAATAAAATCATGGCATCCTAACTTAGCATAAACACAATTAAATCATGGCATCATAATTAACTTACACATAAATAAAATCATGGCATTCTAACCTATCATAAACATAACTAAATCATGGCATCCTAAACTATCATGAACATAAATAAAATCATGGCATTTTATCCTAGCATAAACATAATTAAAACATGGCATCCTAAACTATCATAAACATAAATAAAATCATGGCATTCTAACTTAGCATAACATAATTAAATCATGGCATATACATAAATAAATCATGGCATAAACATAATTACATCATGGCATAAACATAAATAAATCATGGCATAAACATAATTACATCATGGCATAAACATAAATAAATCATGGCATAAACATAATTATATCATGGCATAAACATAAATAAATCATGGCATAAACATAACTTAACATGAACATACTTTGCATAAACATAATTTTCCTAAACATACTTTTCCTAAACATACTTTTCATAAACATACTTTTCATAACATAATGCATAACATGAATGGATGCATGTGTGGAATGCATATACATAAGGATGCTTAACTTTTAAAACATACTTTTAAATGCTTAAACGTAATCATCATATCATTGGGGCCCTGGCTTGTACCACATACATACATCATAAGCACGCATCCCTAAGTAGATACGAGGTAGCTAGCCACGACCTACTAGGGTAAGGACAGCATAGTTGGTAGTCCCCGAACCGAGGCGTTCTTAAGGTGCCCATCCCTGTTGCACAGCTTCGGTAGTGCCAGAACCGTGGACAGCATAGTTGGTAGTCCAGAACCGGGGCGTTCTTAAGGTGCCCATCCCTTGGACCCATACTTCGGTCCGGTACAAGCCCATTCATAAGGTAAAATACTTTACATGCTTCATCATTCATGAGACATTCATGGCATACTTAACATAGCATAACTTGTTACGGCTCGGCCCGTCTACCGGCCCATTTACCGGTCCTCTCGACCGTCGTACCGTCAACCATCGACCGTACCGTTTAACATATTTATGTCTTAAAGACATAAGCATCATCTTTCATTCATCATACTTGTCATTCATCATCATTCATTCATCATACTTGTCATTCATCATCATTCATTCATCATACTTAACATCATAGCTGTGCCTTAAAGGCATGTACTTTAACTTCATTCATAAGACATTGCATACATACATCTTATTCATAAATCATGGCATACATATATATCATTCATAAGACATGGCATACATGCATATTATTCATAAAACATGGCATATCATTCACATAATGACAATACATAAAACAAACACTTGAGGTTTTAGACCCAACCCTACACAAGGGTTCTTGTTGTTGGCCGAAACCCTAGGGTATCCTAGGGTACTCCAAAAATTCCCAAAAATTATCCTTAATCTCTAAACATCATAAGGGAACATTAAATAACATTATCAAGATTTTTAGCATCATTTTTGAACCCTAAAATATTGTGGCCGAAACCCATACACCTAGGGTTCTTGGTTTTTGTTTCTTTCATGTTGGCCGAAACCCTAGGGTGTCCTAGGGTACTCCAAAAATTCCCAAAAATTATACTTAACCTATAAACATCATAAGGGAACATTAAATAACATTATCAAGATTTTTAGCATCATTTTTGAACCCTAAAATATTGTGGCCGAAACCCATACACCTAGGGTTCTTGGTTTTTGTTTCTTCCATGTTGGCTGAAACCCTAGGGTGTCCTAGGGTACTCCAAAAATTCCCAAAAATTCCATTTAACCTCTAAACATCATAAGAGAATATTAAACAACATTATAAAGATTTTTGTCATAAATATAGACCCCTAAAACATTGTGGCCGAAACCCTTGACCTTGGGTTCTTGGGTTTTTTTCTTCTTTTCAACATCAAATCCAAAACTCCCAATATATCATGCTAAAAATTGTGGAAATCATAAGAAACTATTATAACACAGGTGAGGGAGTCTTACCTTAAGTTTCTTAATTTTTCGAACCTTGGAAGAAGAAGAAGATTGCAAAAGCTTTGGATCCTTGCCTCCTTGTCCTTGTATCCTTGGGAAAACTCTTAGATCTTTGGAGATAGGACCTCTTGTGGAGCTTTTCCAAGGGGAAAACCTCTTCTTGGTGCTCGGCAAGAATGAGGGGAGGAAGGGGTTCGAATATGCAAGTAATGGGAAGAAGAGGTAACTCCCAAAACCCCCCTTTAATAGCCCATTAAGAAGGTAAATGAAAAGTCTCTCCATGACTCTTCATCTTCTTCCTAATCTTAACTTACATCCACTTCATTTCCTCATAGAAATCCCTTGCTAGGTGAGTTGGTTAAGGCTTACATGGTTGTACAAGAGGTCCAAGGTTCAATCCTTGGCTCATGCACCTTTATTTTTATTTTATTTTTATTTCATTTATTTTATTATTTTTATTTTTCCTAAATTCCGAAAATCCCCCTAAAATCACCCATAATTATGCTAATATTCCTAAATAAAATTCTTTTATATTTATATTAATTTTACCTAATTAATACCTATTTTTGGAGCCCATTTAAAGCTCATTAGTACCTAATTTCTCCATTAAACTAGGAAAATTAGGCTAAGACTTACCCGTAATCATGCTAATATGCCTAATTAAATCCTATTTATATTTATACTAATTATTACCTAAATCCACCTATAATTAGGGTACCAAAAAGCTCACATAAGGCCCATTAATACTTAGTTTTCTCAATTTAAATGAGAAAACATGGATTTTCTAGGCCAAAGTTCGTATTAATACCTCTAGGTTCCTCAGAAAATTATCTAAACATGCTTAATATTTTAAGAAAATATTAAGAGAATTTTTCTGGGTCGTTACAGGGTTTTCCCGAACCTTAGAAGTAATCGCATCGGTACTTCCTTGCGTTTCGGGGATCGGAGGGCGTTGGGGCTGAGCCTCGGTCTCATCATCGGTGGATTGAATTTGAAGGTTGGGATCCTCATATGCTATTTCTTTTCCCCTCCGAGATTGAGATGATGAAGCTCCGTGACCACCTTCCATTATCGTCGAAAAATGAAGAACGCGGAGAGAAGTTGAGACTTGAGATTTGAGAATGAGAGATTGAGAGAAGAGAAGATGTGTGTGAAAATGATGAAATGAACTCCCTATTTATAGAGTTTGGATCATAACGGTCACTAAATCATAACCATTGATCAAAAAATGGTCAAATGATCTCAACCATCGAAAAAAACCAAAAAAAAAACATTCCCAACGGCATTGAACCGACAGTTCAGTGCTGTTGGAACCGGCGGTTAACCGCCGGTTAGGCAGTTTTGGCTACGTCGAACTGTAACCGGCCCAACATCCTACCGGGCCGATTCCGATTCAGCCCGGTGTACCGGGTCAACGGGCCACCCGACCCATTGACCCAGGCCGATTCCGGGTCAGGTCCGGGCTGGACCCGACCCAGGGTCGGGTCTAGATGCCCCCTTGATGAGCTCATAAGGTTCATCATGTTAAATCTTGCAAGTGGACTATGGTCCAACATGATGAAAAGGTTGAGTGGTACTAGTCAAGGATCAAGAGGTTGATTAATTAAAATTGTCAGTAATTTAAATTAATCGACGGACATTCGATATCTTAAACATGGGGAGATGGATGTGCTCATAATAGGTGGAGCCCATATGAAAATATGGGGTTGGTGAGGAAGTTCAATGGGGATCCTTTTGTGGAATGGATCTCCATTAATGGATCAGATTTGGATCCATTAACGGGCCAAGACCCAACTCCTCCTCATGGTCCCTATTGTAGCCCTATATATACCCCATGGGAGTCATGATACCAAGGCTAATTAATTGAGAAATTAATCCAATTAATCATCCAAGGAAAACCCTAGTTCTCCCTCTCTCTCTCTCTCTCTCCTAGGTCACGCGCAAGATGGTGGAGAAGAAATTCTTTCTTCTTCATCCTAGGCTCTTCTCTCCCTCTCTTTGTGGTGGCTGGCGAGCACTAGACAAGGAGGATTTGGCTTCTCCTTTGTGGCACACGGCAGCAGCAAGGAGGTGAAAAGAATCGGCACCGGTGGAGGAGAGGGAGCTTGCTTCTTGGAGGTGATCGCCGGCGGTAGAGGAGGAAGAAGTAGGGGATTGGAGAAGATTATCTGTTCTCCTAGTTCTCTTCCTTTCTTCTCCTTCTCTTGTGCGACCTCATCCAAGGGGCAGAAAGGATCACCGACGACAAGGAAAATCCTCCTCTTGCGGCGATGGCGGTGAAGTGGAAGGAGGAGAGGTTGCAGCAGGTTTTGGAAGAAGAAGGAGCTTTTTCTCCCTTCTTCATCTGGTTCTTCTTCTTCATTGGCTTCCTGTCGGTGCTGCCCTGTGGCCGGCGATCCTTGGGAACTTGGTGTGGCCGATGGCGCAAGGTGGAGAGGAAGAAAGTGTTGGTGCAAGATGCATCAGTGATGTCCTCCTCTAGTGTTTCAATATTTAACAATATGCTTAAGTTAGTGATACATTAGACAAGGTAAGGGTTAGTCAAGAAATCCGTGTTAAAGTAAACAAAGTCCAAGTTAACTTAGGCAATAAGTCCTGATTCGGAAATTGGGCACTAAATCCTGATCATGGATTGAGCACTAAGTCCTGGCCGAGGGCTGGGCACCTAAGACCTGGCCGAGGGTTGGGCACCGAAGTCCTGGTTCATGGAATTGGGCAATAAGTCCTGGTCGCGGACTGGGCACGAAGTCCTGATTCGAGGAATTGAGCAATAAGTCTTGGCTGAGGGCTGGGCACCGAAGACCTAACCGAGGGGTGGGCAATAAGTCCTCGTCATGGACTAGGCACGAAGTCCTGATCCGGAAGATTGGGCAAAAGTCCAACCGGAGGAGCCAGTTGGCAAACTTCTCCTGAGAGGAGTAAGCGAAAGGCGCGTTCCCTGGGAAGGGAACACTAGGCTTCGGTTCGACCTAGGGTTTCGGGGGAAATCCAAAGTCAGAACCAATCGTTAAGACTAAGATTGTATATGTGTTTGTCTGTATTTGTGTATCTTGCAGGTACTTAGAATTGAAGGCAAAACAGGCGAACAAACACACAAAATGGCCTGGAAAGCTGCTCTTGTTCGCCTGAATGGATATAGGCACCCACAAGAATTCAGGCACCCTGGATGTCAGGCACCCCCAAGCATTCAGGCGCCCTGAATGCCAGGCGCTTGAATGAATCAGGCACCCAAGAAGCTGTTGGGCGCCCAAGACTGGGTTCTTATCAGCTTCGCGAAGATAGCGTTCCGGATGAAATTTTGACCGCAATAGAGGCACCCTACAACCTTACAAGCGCCCAAGAAGAGACTATATAAAGGGGTTCACCCCCTTAACTCACGACATCAACTATGACATCATTCTAAGCATTCTGAGTGACGACAAAGCACTAGAGACGAAGCTCTGCAACCAAGGAGACTCCAGGAGGAAGTGCGCGACACTTCGGAGTTCTAGATCGGCCGGGTCTTCGATGTTTCGTTTGGTTTGCGTTTACATTATGCATTTAACTTTCGTAATCTTTTGATTGTAAAACGTGCACTGTAAGATGGGTTTCTCCACCTCCAGAATGTCTGGAAAGGAGACCATTAGTGGACGGGCGCTTCCCATGCTTAGGCCGTGGACATACTTGTAGGATCGATTCCGTGCGCTAGAGGGGAGGGGGGGTGAATAGCGTTTCTTCGATGCTTTTCACCTACATTGTTACTTGTGCAGCGGAAATACAAATAAAAATGAAACTAACAACAATAAACAACGCTAATAAACCAGATTTACTTGGTATCCATCCCGGATGGGTGACTAATCCAAGAATCCGTCGGTGGATCAATCCCCGGATAACCTCCGGCTAGCCCTCATCACTCCTTGTGGGTGGAGAACCTTGCCACAATCCCAAGCAAACCTCTGAGCACAAAGACTACTACCTTGCCTTTAACCAAGACAAGATTCGTCAAGAGTTTCAGCCACCATGAAGTCCCCTTTAAATAGGACTAAGTCTGAAACCCTCGCCACCAGTCGACTGCTCCCAGGGCAGTCGACTGGTGCCACTGAAATTCAACTGTTGCAACCCCAACGTTCGAATTTTCAGCCAACTCACCAGTCGCTATCAGTCGACTGCTCCCAGGGCAGTCAACTGGTCCCCCGGCCAGAACATTTCTGTGAGTTTCATCAGTTGACTGCCCAAATGGCAGTCGACTACCCCACTCACACATCTAGGGTTTCTCTTCCCGAGTAAACTTCTCTCAGCACTCGACCCATAGGATTTCCCGAGTATAATCACACAACACTTGTACCCTCACGACTCGACTGACTCCTCATCCGCAGCCTTGACTATTGCCTTCGCGCCCTCTTCATCTTCGGCTCCCATCCCTCGGATGCACGCAAGCCTCCAGCATGCCTCCATGCCATCCTTCAAGCATGCCTCAAAGTCTGCGCCCCTCAGCTCATCGTCCCTGCTCTCCATAGTCCCTCAAGTACGCACACAAGCCCGCGGCTTGTCTCCATGCCACCCTTCACCGTACTGAGGCCGTCCAGTCAAGTCCATATGTGTAACTTGTACATCCTGCACACTCAACATACACATATGAGAACACAAGGGAAACCTAACATAAACCCTTTGCCCAAACATCAAAACACATGATCACTCCGGATTATAGATTGCCTCAACAGTACTGACCCTGGGGGGTTGGGAACCAAGTAAAACCCTGTGTGCACTCTGAGTTGTTTGGTTTTTCGTTCTTTCTATTTTCCGCTGCTACTAAATCTCTGATTAGAACGAACAAACATCATAGTTTACGTTTCCGACAAGTTTCCCGATGAAATTTTTACAAGTCGATATTCACCCCCCCCCCTCTATCGACGACACCAGTCCCACAGAAAGGTGGCCAACGGCAAAATCCTAACTCTAGGGTTTGTTGGCGCAAAGGAAGGAAGAAGAAGGAGGATTACTTGGAAGCCTTGGTGACTCCGTGTCTTGGTAGATCGTTGCCCACACGACGTCCAAGAGGGGAGAGTCATATAGTAGAAGACTGCGAGGTAAAAGATGAGGTATAATCTCTCTTTGACTCCTTTATTTTTCTATCATTTCATGTGATATTTTGTTATTGCATGTGTGTATTAATTATCATGGTTTAATTAGTTGTTAATTAATATTGATAATTAATTATGTCATGGACCTCGAAGATAAACACAAAAACCGGCGATCCGCTCGTCGTCTTTTCCGCGGTCGATCGATTAGGCGAGTTACAAGGCTTGATCTTTGAGATTGGCTAAGTTGTAACTCGAATCGATTGATACGATGACAAGACGGTCGTTTGAGGGATAGATCCCCATTCAGATTAAATTTTTTAATCCGTAAACATGGAGAGTGTTGGTGCAGGAAGCACCATATCGAACCTTGTTTTGATATTGGCAAAGGATTCAAAGTTAAGTGTTATTTGTGATCTAATAAAGTTACTCAAGTGTGCAGGAAAGTCCTAGTTAATCTAGGCAAGAAGTCCTGGTCGAGGACTGGGCACCTAAGACCTAACCAAGGGTTGGGCACTAAGTCCTGGCCGAGGGTTGGGCACCTAATACCTACCAAGGTTGGGCAATAAGTCCTGGTCGAGGACTGGGCACGAAGTCCTGGCAAGGGGTTGGGCACCGAAGACCTGCTCGGAAGGTGGGCATGAAGTCCTGGTCGAGGACTGGGCACAAAGACCTGGTCAGGTGAATCGGGCAAAAGTCCAACCGGAGGAGCCGGTTGGCAAAAGGTAAACTCTCCTGAGAGGAGTAGGTGAGGATGCGTTCCCCGTCGAGGGAACAGTAGGCGTCGGTTCGACCTAGGGTTCCATTTGGGAGACCCGAAGTCAGAACCAAGACAACTACGGCTGTAAAAATAAACTAATATTCTTGCCTTGTTTGTTTTGGAACTAACCTTGGATGCAGGGACCGAAGGAGTGTGTTTCTGCAGCTCAGAATGCCACAAAGGAGAGGGGCAGGCAGCTGGGCTAGGCGCCCGGGAGGTCCCGGGCGCCCAAGGTCAAAGCCAAACAAGCAGAAAGCAAGAATCACTTCGAAACAACACTGGGCTAGGCGCCCGGGAGGTCCCGGGAACCCAAGGTCAAAGCCAAAGAGGAGTCGAAGCAAAATCAACCATGAAGCCAGTGACCAAGTCATGCTGGGTGCCCGGGAGGTCCCGGGCGCCTTAGTCAGCTCCAGAGGCCGATTCTGAAGGGATAAGCACTGACCGAGCTGCGGATGAGGTTTCTCCGATCTGAAGGCATGTGTCAGGCACCCCAGCAAATCAGGCGCCCCCAGGAGCACTATAAAAGGGGCTCAACCCCGAGGCTTCAGAACAACAACTTTCCAATGCCTCTACGCTTTTCGTTCAAGCGCTCTGCTCCGGCAAACTCCGATCTCGAGACTCTAGCGCCGATGACGACCCTCTGCTCCGAAGTACGATCCACACCGGGCGTCGGTAACGAAAAGTGTATTCATTTACTTACTGCAATATTCTTGTCAAATCTGTAAACCTTTGCGTGAATATAGAATTGCCGCAGTAAACGGTCAAGGACCGTAGGCCTTGGAGTAGGAGCCGACCGCGACTCCGAACCAAGTAAAAATACTTGTGTTCCTCGTGTTTGTTTTTAATTCCGCTGCGTATTTTCTCTTAAGTCTTATCCGAAAAGTTTTCACGATATTCACCCCCCCTTTATCGTGTTTCTCGATCCAACAGAGAGGTTTCTCATGTTCGACCCTGTGTTTGCTAAGGAAACCCGCTGAGCCATACCCATCAACAACAATGGGGTTATTGCACAACTCTCATCAACGGACCAAACACATACTACGATGCTTCCATCTCATTCGAGAGATCATCGATAGAGGAGATGTGAGGATATGCAAAGTACCCACTGATGCTAACATCGCAGATCCTATGACCAAGGCTTTGGCATAGAAGAAGCATGATGATCACACTAGATCACTGGGAATTAGATATTACAATGATTGACACTAGTGCTAGTGGGAGATTGTTAGTAGGAGCCCTAGAGTCAATTATGTGATGATTAACAAGGGACATTTTGTATCATATTCTATCATTAATAAAAGCATGTTTGGTTATTATACTTTATATTTGTGTCAAATAATTAAGTATAATAATATCCTTGGGTAGTATGTTCTTATCTACATTATATTGATTGGTTGAATCGATAGTGAGATGATGTAAAGAACATATAAACGTATAAAGTGATAATGAATATCGACAAAATCGAAATGGAGAGAGTAATTGAAGCGAAATAAAAACACAAACAGTAATTTTACTTGGGGAGCCTAAGTCGACTCTACTCCAAGGCCACGATCGTTATCGTTACTTTGGGCATTCTATATATACGCAAAATCAGTTACAAAGAGATTTACAAGATAGCACTATAAACTTTTTCGACCGACGTCGGTTGTAGGTTGACTTTCCGGAGCAGCAGGACGTCGTCGCTCGAGTTGGGCAGTTTCTGGAACAAGGCGTGAGCACAGAAGAGTATGGAAGCTTTGGTATGAAGTTGATTTGAAGCTTGGGGTCGAGGGGTGCTATTTATAGCACCTAGGGCGCCCTGGACGTCGGGGGCGCCCTGCCACGTGTCAGCAGATCCGCGCTTCACTCGGTCAAGCGTTATCCCACCGCAATAGGGATGAGGTTTGACCTCTGGGGCGCCCTGGTCGCAGAGGGCTCCTTGGCTGACTTCTTCCGCGCAGAATTCTCGGCTGTGGATAAAGCTGGCTTCGCAGTCTTGGGCTTGGAGGCGCCCTGGTTGCTGAGGGCGCCTTCGCTGACGAGGGCGCCTTCGCTGCTGAGGGCGCCTTGCCCAGTAAGCAGCCGAGGCTCTTTTTACTTCGCTTGGTTCTGGTTCACCTTGAGGGCGCCCTGGACACTCAGGGCGCCTTACTCAGCTGCTGCCTCACTCCTTTGAGGCTCTCTGAGTTGCAGACACACGTTCCTTCGGTCCTGCATTCAGGGTTAGTCCAAAACACAATAACACAATTAATTATTTATTTTATACAGCCTTAGCTGTCTTGGTTCTGACTTTGGTCTCCAAAATGGAGTCCTAGGTCGAACCGACGCCTACTGTTCCCTCGACGGGGAACGTGTCCTCACCTACTCCTCTCGGGAGAATTTACCTGATGCCAACCGCTCCTTTGGTTGGACTTTTGCCTGACGGTCCTTTGTCAGGGCTTGGATGCCGAGCTGTCCTTCGCCCGGTGCCTAGCATTCCTTCGCTAGGGCTTTGATACTGGCAGTCCTTCGCCAGTTGCCTAGCAGTCCTTCGCTAGGGCTTGGATGCTGGCAGTCCTTCGCCAGTTGCCTAGGAGTCCTTCGCTAGGGCTTTGGATACTGGCAGTCCTTCGCCAGTTGCCTAGCAGTCCTTCGCTAGGGCTTGGATGCTGGCAGTCCTTCGCCAGTTGCCTAGCAGTCCTTCGTAGGTTGGATACTGCAGTCCTCGCCAGTGCCTAGCAGTCCCGCTAGGCTTGGATACTGGCATCCTTCGCCAGTGCCAGCAGTCCTTCGCTAGGCTTGATACTGCAGTCCTAACAGTCCTTCGCTAGGTTTTTTGCACACTTGATGACATTGTTAGATCACAAGTAAACTTAACTTTGAATCCTTTGCCAATATCAAAACCAAGTTCGATATGGTGCTTCCTGCACCAACATAAACCATTCCTAGTTAATCATTAATATTCAAGGATAATATTAATGCATGGAGACTAGCATGTAGGGCAATTGATGAATTGACCTCACAAGTCCTGGATATATGATATCAAGTTGATACATGGGTATACATTAGAGAATGTGTACTGAATTTACCCGCCATGGTAAAGTTTCATAGATTATCATATGAGTGTCATAAACTTTCTCATGTGACTATTAGTATGAATAGTCCTTAGGCTTGAAGTCACTACGATTCCCTACATAAGGAGTTATGTGCTTTGGTATCGTCAAACGTCACCCGTAATAGGGTAGACTATAAAAGCGATCACTAGGTATGTAATGAATTATGCGGAGGGCTGTGAGTGATGTAGATGGGATCTATCCCTCCCATATGACGGGAATGATATCTGTGGGCCCCTTGATCGAGTAGGACTACTAAAACGCATGACAATGCTTAAATAAGTCAATATGAGATATTGAGCTCATTTGTTTGAGTGAGTCTACTCGGGGATCAAGAAACACAAAGATTGATCGAAAATGATACGAACTATGCCTCATTGCTCAATCTAGATATCGAGGATGGAAGGACAAGGTCATATATTGTCATAGTCACGGAGGTTAAGTCAGATCTCGATTTTCTTATCACTTGGGTATCAATAATGCATTGCTAGATGTCGTTCATTGCTTATGTGTCTAAAGCAGTTTAGACATATTGCCAATGTTACGAGAACCTATTGGGTCACACACTAAGAGTATGATGCTTCAGAGATTAATTAATCTTAGTTTGAATAAGATTTGATCCGAATTAGATTAATTGAATTAGACTCAAGTGAATCCAATTGGATTATGGGATTGTGATCTAATTTGAGTTTGACTCATTTAGATTAGACTCAACCACATTTGAATGAGATATTAATTTATTAAAATGTTTATAAATTAATAATAGAGGATGATGAAAAGTTTCTCTTCGTTGGATGAAGAGAAGTTGAAGAGCCACATGAGAAAATGTGATTTAAGTGGGTTTTTATTAGCATTAATGGAGGGATGCTAAAGGGACAAAAACTCTTCATATTCATGGGATGAGTATAAAAGAGTTTTTCTTGTCGTTTGGATGATGAACTTGTGATTCTTCCTTCCCTTCCTTCTCTTGGCCAAAATCCCTCTTTTCCCTCTCCTTCTTGCTTTGTGAATCTCCTCTTGCGGCTAGCACCACAAAGGTGATTCTTCTCCGAAGCTTGAGAGATTGTGTTCATGTGGATATGCATAGAGGCATGGACACTTGAATGTGCAAGAGATCCGGCATACCTCGGACAAGCGGGATAAGTGAAGAGCACGCGCCATAGGTATATCTATACGATAGGAATTTGTAAATTAACTTTGTATTATTTTTCTTTCGCATGGATCACTCATGGGATCTCTTATTTCCACTGCAATTTTTGAATATTTTTGCCTATAGATCCCTACACCAACATGTGGTATCATATCATGATTGACTCACGATTGTATTAACAGTTAAAGAACTCGGCAGCTAGGGGAAGAAGAAGTTGAAATGTTGAGCCCTTCAATACCAACAAGTCATCAAACTGATCATCGAAGGAGCTCGATTTTGCAATGGATTTCCTAGATGGATTTGGATATGATATTTGAGTACCTCTACCTTTTAAGATGGGAAGCTTCGAGTAATAGAAATCAAGAATGGAAATTTCTTGATGATTGGCATTGGATAATTTGTTTGTCTTAATGGAAGCATTTAATCCTCTGAGAGATAGAAATGTAAAACTTCTTTGGAAGAGCAACTAAGTTATTAGCCAATATTTTGTCTAATGAAATTTATGTAGGATAGGTGAATATCAAGATGCCGAGTTATGGACAAAGCTAATAAAGCTTCATGAAGAATCATCCTCACCGGCACAAATGAGGATGAGTCCAAGAAGAGATTGAGAGGCGATGTGTGTTTTATGTATATATTTTTTGGTATTGTTTTGTATATATTTGTTTCATTGAATTAGCATATTATTCATACTTACATCACTTTTGCATTGTTTTTACTCTTTAAATTTAGAGAACTACTCTTTTTGCATTTTTTATTGACAAGATGCAAATTCGAAGCTTAATTGGAGTCAAGAAGCCTTTGTGTGTGCATTTCCAACATAGTGCACAGTTTGATCATGTCCCCTGACACGGTTGTGCATCACCTACAGAGTTGGACATACAACGGAGCAATGATTGATCATTCAAAATGAAACATGATGTATGGGTGTGTTAGGGGGACATGGTTGTGCCTCTTGCTGTTGCTCACTGAGAAGAATTCTAGGGTCGAACAAGGAATGGTTGTGCTCTCAAGGATGACCATGTTTAGCCAACTTCTAAAGACCAAAGTGTCACATGGCCAGACCTTGATTTTGTTAGGGTTGTGAGAGCTAGAGTGGGTGAATATCTCACTTCGCTTCTTCAAGTTTGATATGCAATGGAAACTTGAAGCAAAGCACAACAAAATGCTAACACCTTTTACTTACTTGGTATCTGCCTCGAGGAAACTAATATAAGGGTTCACTTTGAGCTGTTTATTTCCACTAAACCTTATCCTTCTTGAACTAAATCTGAAAATGGAGAAACTTTCTTACAATGTGTTTACAATATTATTACAAGAGTAATAGAAGAAAAGTAAAGAAGAAGAGAGTTTTTACAATGATGTTGAGAGTTTTGCTTCCTCTTCTTCAAAGAATTGCTTCAAGTTATGAAGTAGAGTTCAGAGAGCTTGTTGAGCATTTGAGCACCAAAAATTTGGAGTTTTGAGCATGAATAATAAGACCATAATGACTAACTTTCTCTTTTTATATCAGCTCAGCTTTTTTTAATATCTATTCGACTGATTTCCTCTACCAGTTGACTGATTTGGTTGCCAACCAATTAACAGCTTCTAAACCATCTGAAATCCTATTTGATTTTGTCGATTTTTCAAATACCAATCGAATTGATTTGTGAATTAGTCAACTAATTAAACTAATAAAGTGATCAGTCAAATCGATTCTATTTTCTTCTCTTCAAAAATAACATCAATCGACTAATTATCCTAATTAGTCGAATTGATTCGTTTCTATTCACTTCAAAAACAACACTAGTTGATTGATTACCCTGATCAATCAAATCAATCCATTTCTGTTAACTTCAGAAACAACACCAGTTGAATCGATTCGCTTTCGAGACTGAATCAATTCAATTGATCTAAATATTAGTCGACTGGTATGCACAATTAAACTTGAACAACAGTTTTACAGTTATTAGTCGAGTGATATTTATTTCCAGTTGACTAATACCAATATCAGTCGAATGAATCTCATGATCAATTGAATAATGGTAGTTTTCGAGCATTCTAATAATCGATTTTCAGTTATTCTAATGACTGAATTTGTCTAAAAGTTTGCTACCTTTGTGTTAGGACCGAAAGAAAATTAGATATCTCCATATGATATTATCCACTTTAGGCCTAAGCCCTCATGGTTTTGCTCTTGCGCTCTCCCAAAAGGTCTCATGCCAATGGAGATATCTTTTTTCCTTATAAGCCTATGATCATTCCCATGTGTTTTCGATGTGGGACTATGTTTACAACCTTGCAACCCCAACAATCCCCCCCCCTCAAACAAAGGAGCACAAGCCCACCTCAAGCAGAAACTCTTTCCGTTTAATGTCCGATCCTCAACCACCAGGACTTTCTGCCCCTCGGTCCACCCGACCTACTAGAACTTCATCGCCTAGCCGCAACTAGGACTTCTCTGCCTGGTGTCTAGTCCTCTTGATCAAGACACGGGAGCCCACACATCCTTTTATTCAAGGCTTAACCCACATGGTTAAATCTGGATCATGACTCTAGCTTGTGTTTCTTACGGCGGTTAGTCCGGTGAAGAGCAACCTGGCTCTGATACCGATTGTTAGGACCGAAAGGAATTTAGATATCTCCACAATGGTATGATATTGCCCACTTTGGGCCTAAGCCCCCATGATTTTTCTCTTGGGCTCTCCCAAAAGGCCTCATGCTAATAGAGATATCTTTTTTCTTTATAAGTCTATGATCTTTTCCATATGTGTTTCGATGTGGGACTATATTTGCAACCTTGCAATCCCAACACCTTGTGCCCCCATTATCTCATGCCAGATAGATTTGACCATGGTTCGGAACCGACGGTTCAACAGTTTAGAACCGTCGGTTAAACGGTTTTTGGGAGGTTGACCCTTAACCTTAACCGTCCAAGATGGTTATGATGCATGGTTCGGAACTGTCGGTTCACGACTTGTGTACGATTTGCTACGGTTCACCGCAGTTCAAAATCATTATATTATTTTTTTAAAATAATTTTATAAAAATATTTATTGGACTTGATTGTGGTTGGACTTATTAAAAATAATAATATAGTAAAAAAATTAATTAGTTATTAATTAATTAATTAATATATAAAATCATTTAGAGATAAATAATTATAAATTAATTAAAAAATAAAGAAATGTCTTTTTTAATTAATAATAAAATAAAATAAATAGTTATTAAATAATTAACTAATAAACAAAATAGTTAGCAATTGTAATGTTGTTGGTTAAGTTATTTAATTCTCAATAGGAGGTCTATGGTTCGAATCTTAATACCGCGGTTGGGCTTAGAACAGTTACAAGTCAACCTAGCTAACCGGGTCTACGGGCAACTTGCCCGGTTGCCCGTTGACTCGAGCCAGACCCAACTTGGGTTCAGGACTAATGCCAAATGTACCTTATCACGTTCTTTGGACTTTTGATGCATTCGTCCACCCACACATCTGATACTATAATTTGCTTGGGTTTTTCTTCTCGTGGCAAGAATTTGATTCTCGATTTTTTTGGATTTCTGTTGCCTTGCATCTGGCCATCTAACATGCAAGGATTTCCTCTTAGGAAGAATCTAGCCTGTTATCTTCTTGGACTTCACTTGTCTTGCATCCGACCTTCTGACCTGCAAGAATTTCCTGTACACTTAATACACAAATTAGATCTCTTTTCATTTTGATTTAGCTTCAATGATGTCAAACATCAAAACTATAATTCTTGGATATGATTGCATCAATAATCTCTCTTTTTTTTTAATGTTTGACAACCCTTTAAGCTTAGAGTACATAATCTCCCCCTTTGACAAATATCAAAACAATAAAACACTAAAGGAAGGATATGATGTAGAAATAATATAACACTATGGTAATTATATTAGGAAACTACATGGGGGTCACCTCCCCCTTAATCATTGCACCATGCAAGAGGATTGGACACTCTCCCTTACTTTGCAAGACAAGACATGAATAATTTACAAGATGGGGTATTCTCCTGCATAACTCATACGAGCATATCATATAAGATGGGGCACTCCTCGACACAACATACATATCAAAACAAAACATATAAGATAGGCTACTCCCCCATACAATTCATGCAAACATACCAGACAAAATGAGGCATCCCCCCCCCATACAACAAAGAGAACAGACATGCGAAGGCATAAGGCAAGCAAAACACATCAAAATATCATTATAAAGTATAATAGTCATGCAAAATGTGCCTTGCAAGGTGTAATCAGAACAATTCAAAACATAAAGTACTAGTTGAACACGCATCTATAAATCAATAAACACTTGTAACACCTAGTCTAAGTCCATAGGCAGAGGGTCGACAGCACCAATCGCATCGCCGACAAGAGGAGGTAGTGGAGGAGGATAACCCGACATTTATGAGTTCACCATAACATGTAATGGAGTAATGCTCATCTGTAGATCAATCTGTCGATGCCTAATATCCCCAAGTTCTGTATTCATCTTAGCCATCTCAAGGTTACAATCCATGCACAACTCCCCAAATCGTGTATTGAGGGACTTAATGGTCGCCTCCAAGCAATCTTCTCGATCCTCCAAGGAGTCATCATTGTTGGTGCCAGAAGCACTAATTGAACCTGTATTTTGATATTGGCAAAGAGTTTAAAGTTAAGGGTTGTTTGTGATCTAATTCTTTGATCTAAGTATGCAGGAAAGTCCTAGTTGAGCTAGATATAAGTCCAAATTTGGAGGATTGGACAACAAAGACCTGTTTGGGTGATTGGGCAGTAAGACTTGGGCATGGGTTGGGCACTAAGCCCTAATCTAGAGGATTGAGTAATGAAGACACGGTCTGGAGATTGGGCACTAAGACTTGGTCGTGGGTCGGGCACTAAGTCCTGATCTGAAGGACTGGGTGTTGGTTGCGGTATGACTTGGCGGGTTTCCTAAGCGAATACCTGGTCGTCCTTGAGAGACCTCTTCATGTCTACGGATTAAAAATTAATCCGAATGGAGACTCATCTCCCAAATGACCGTCTCGTCATCGTATCAATCGATTCAAATTACAACTTAGCCAATCTCAAAGATCGAGCCTTGTAATTCGCCTAACTGATTGACCGCGGAAAAGACGACGAGGGGATCGCCGGTTTTAGTGTTTATTATCGGGGTCCAATAATTAATTATCAAACATTAATTAAAGAATTAATTAAACATGATAATCAATTATTACTTCACATGAAATGATAAAAAAAAAGAAACAGCCAAGAGAGAAATATACCTCTCTTTACCTTACGGTCTTCTACCGTATGCCCCTCCCTTATTCGACGTCGTGTGGGCGACGAGCTACCAAGAATCGGAATCACCAAGGGCCTCCAATTAATCACTTCTTCACTTGCCGAACAAAACCCTAGAGAAGGGCTAGCCATCGGCCACTTCTTCTCCCTTAACCTTGCGCCGCTGGCCACCAAGGGCTTCCCAAGCCCGCTAGCCACTAGGAATGTCTAGAGAGGAAGAAGAAGAAGAAGAAGAAGGAGAGAAGAGACCTCCTTCCCAACCCAAACCAGCCGAACCTCCCTCTTCCTCTCTTGCTTGCGGCGCCACCGGCCACAACCCTTGCACCGCCGCCTACCAGTCACCGGCCACCCCCTCTTCCTTGCCGCACACCACAAAAGGGAGAGAGGAACTCCCCCTTTGTCTAGTAGAGGTCAGCCACCGAATGGTTGAGAGGAAGAGAAGAAAGGAAGAAGGAGATGGAGCTCCTCTTCCTTGTCGTGACCAAGGAGAGAGAAGGGAGAGGAGAAAAGCCTTTGGTTGTGGTGATCAATTGAATTAGCCTTGATTTCTTGATTCCATGGGGTATATATAGGACTACGATAGGGACCATGAGGAGGAGTTGGGTCTTGACCCGCTAATGGATCCAAATCTGATCCATTAATGAAGATCCATTCCACTAAAGGATCTCCACTGAACTTCCTCACCAACCCCCATATTTTCATATGGGCTCCACCTATTATGAGTACATCCATCTCCCCATGTTTAAGATATTGAATGCTCGTCAATTAATTTAAATTACTGACAATTTTAATTAATCAACTTCTAACTCCTTGACTAGTACCACTCATCCTTATCATCATGTTGGATCAAATCCACCTGCAGGGTTTAACATGATGAACCTTATGAGCTCATCAAGGGGGCATCATCATCCCGACTCACCAGGACACGGATTCCGTCAATAATCAACGACACACCATGTAAATAATATTATTTCCCAACTTACCGGGTCTATCGATTTAACAGAATAAATCTCGCCCATTGGTAAATCAAAGAAATAAAATACTAAATACACGTGCCTCTTATAATATCGGGATTTAGAGATTGTACTCCATAATAAACCGAGGTCTGATCCAATTAATAAGTCAGTATAAATTGGATCACCTCTATTTTGGTCTTGGTCAATGTACACAAAGCACACTAGTGTAATTATATGGTCAAGATAAACTAAACCTATTTACACTACAACCATCCCGATGGTTTGTCCAACTCCGTCTCGGTTGTGAGACTCTACTTATAGAATGCAAGGGACTGATAACATGATCTTCTGTGTGTCACGACACATCATGTTATCTACAATGCAAAGTATCAGACTGTTATGCATATACTAATATAAATATGCAACTGTGTGTAAGTACCCGTGGTTGATTTTGATGTGATCAACCAATTTAAGTTAGGTCCTGGTGTGTTTAATCCCTCTGCTAAGTGTGCAAGAGCTTAAGTATGGAGGAAGTCGAGTGTAAGACCTAGCGGACGAGAAGGATTGTGCGAGGAAGTGAGCCATGGGCTCGGTACAATCCGAGGGGTGCGAAAGCTGCGGAAGAGTACGCCGGTGGAGCGAGAAGGACGTGCGCAGTGTCCAAGGGACGAGAAGCAGGGAGGAAGGATGCTCGAGGGGCGAAAGGTCGGAGTCGGGTTTGGGTGAGCCTAACTCCAGTTGGCCGAAAATCACCCAGAAGACGAAGAACCAAAAGACTGGTTAGTTTGACCATGTTAAACAAGGCGCTCGAAAAAAGAAGAAATTAATTGCTGCTAAGAAGACTCGATCCCAAGATCTCACCTAAGATATGTTGTCATGGTTACCACTTGGGATAGCTGGTGATGACAATATGCAGCTGCCGATATTACTAATTGAAGATTACAACAGCAAAATCTAGAGCAGAAGAAAAAGTCTTAAAGGATAAAACATTATCCTTTAATCAGATCCAATGGATGTTGTTTAATGCCATCCAAGATCAACCATTCAGATTACATCTATGGATCAACGGTCAAGAGAAAATTCCTCAGCAATCAACAATATAGATTTATTCTCTTAGGCTATAAATAGGCTTAGAGTTTCAGCCTTTTTATTCATTCAATTAATTTATTCTTGTAAACTCTCTAAAAGTCTAGCGTGCTATTTTTGTAAGGCTTCTCCGCCACAAGGAGATTTTTATTGAGCGTCCTTAGAAGCAACATTCTTAGTTACGACCAAGTTTCTTTTTTAAAGATGAGTGCCTCCACTTTCAATTTTTTTTTCCGTCTATTCACCCCCCTCTAGCCGGTCCAACCCGATCCATCAAGTGGTATCAGAGCCAAGGTCGCGGCAGAAGGACTAAACGCCGACTACAGCCATTTCAAGAAAATGGTTGGAGTCGTAATCTACCCGTAGAAGTTTGAGGGGGAGTTCACGATGTGGAAGCGTCGAATGCAGGTATTTTTTAAAACTGATATTGAATTGCTACTAATTATAAAAAATGGTTTTTCAGTTCCCAAAGATAACAATGACAAGGATAAAGAAATAGAGTCGTGGACCAAGAAGGAGCAAGCGGACTTTGTAGCAAACGGTAAAGCGGAATTTCATCTGCTAGCCGTTCTTCCCGCACAAGAAGTCAACCACATCGGAAATTACAACTCGGCAAAAGAGTTCTGGAAGAAATTCCTGAAATTGCATGAAGGTCTCAGAGGCAAAATTGGCGCGACGAGACCTTCTTCGAAGCCAACTGACAAACCTCCGAAAGGAGGATGGAGAATCAGTTGTGCATCTACACGCCAAGTAAAGGAACTAAACACAAACCTTGAAAACCTCGGAGAAAAGGTAACAAGTCAGGACGCTCAAAGGTATGTCTTAAATGCGTTTCCAAGAACCCCGGAATGGACCTCGATAATCGACGCATATTTCATTTCGAAAGATTTAGCGGTAAGTACATTAGAGCAATTATTTTCTACTTTGGAGCTTCACGAATCTTGTTTTGTAGAAAAGAATAAGAAAACAGACATCATCGCACTGAATACAAGGAAGATCCAACTCGACGGGGATTCCTCGACTGACGATGAAATAATAAAAATGGTGACCACTTTTAAAAGTTTTTTTAAAGCTAACAAATTTTCAAGAACGCAAAAAAAGAAAATGACCCCCAAAGAAACGAATAATCAGATGCTACAACTGCAAATAGGAGGGACACCTGAAGGACCAGTGTCCTAACCTCAAAAACCATCCAAAGAAGAAAAAGGCACTGAAGGCCACCTGGGATGAGTCCTCGTCAGAAGAGTCGGAAGGTCAAGAATATTTGGGACTTGCGCTGATGGCAAATCATCAAGAAAGGAGCACTGATGAAGGGGGAGAGACGTCAGAAGAAAGCGACGACGAAAGAGGAACCTCTGTCACGCCCCGAGACCATTGGAGCCGCTGATCCAATATAAAATCGGACAGCACCTCCCCAGCCTGGCGGACAATTTACACAAACATACAACACACGCAGTTTATAATTTGGCCTCAGGCCACAAAACAAATATATAATATATGAAAAATGATAACAACGCAATATGAAACACCGTAAAACTCACCTGAGCTGCCCCCAGGGCAGGCGCATAGTAAAACCACATCACAAAGTCCAACAAAGGACTCAAAAGTACAATACCGTACGAATAAATCCAATACATGACCTCGGTAATATAACGAATACAAAACATATATTATGCTATAAAAAGAAAACCAAAACCAGCGGAAGCTCTCATCCAAATGGAGTTGTGGGGACCCGGGACCGGCAACTGGGCTCCTCCGGCAAGCTATCAACCTGAAAACAAAGATATTACGACGGGTGGTGAGTCCAAGTGGACTCGCGGGTACATAGATAGATATGCATGGCTGAATAAAATAGCTGAATAAGCTATAAAGAAACAACATGATACAGTCTCAACAGGAATAGCAGAATATGCATAACTGAAAGTAATAACTGACTGTACATACCAGAAATCAGTCTATCCATACCATAAACGACTCGTACCACACGAGCTAGTGCAGGGTCATCAAACCACACATAAACATATCCTGTACATGCATGTCAAACAAGTGCAGCAAATAAATGCAGCAATCACAATCAAAATGCACAATGTATCATATGCACATGATGCAATATCATGGTCACCCCCTAACTCCAGTCAAGGCACCGAGACAGGCGATACTGTGTCGGCCGAGTGGGTAGAGCTGTGACACTATACGCACTCTGCTATCACTGCTCCTGAGTGACCGAGTGGACAGGATGCTGGCGGGGGACCGCCCCCCTACCCCATGTATATATGGGGGAGCGTCGCTCTCATCTCCTCTAGTCTATGGGAAGAGAAGGGATCCCTGGCTGCTACCACGCACCGGAACCACCCTCCAAATAGTGACCGTGCGGAGCAATACAGGGCAAATGCACACACCTAACGGTATCCACTAACCCATGAGTGGTCATGTGTGCATATCATGTACCGGAAGATGATAGGCTCAACCACAAGGGAGTCGCTGATCGCCGGCATGCAACAGTGCAGGTATGGTGCATGACTCAAACACATGCAACCCCTACCAGGTCATCATACTCAACATAACATGCATAGGTCGATCACAGGTATAATAACCTAACCATCATGCATCTAAGTGCACATGCAAGTAATAACAGAATCATCCAATGCAGACATCAGGTGACATGCAACAATAACCCAATCAGTCCATATCTAGACACACGGGCAAGTATGACCAGAATCAACCAATGCAAATATCAGGTGACATACAACAATAACCCAATCAGTCCATACCCAGACACACGGGCACGTATGACCAGAATCAACCAATGCAAATATCAGGTGACATACAACAATAACCCAATCAGTTCATACCTAGACACACGGGCAAGTATGACTAGAATCAACCAATGCAAATATCAGGTGACATACAACAATAACCCAATCAGTTCATACCTAGACACACGGGCAAGTATGACCAGAATCAACCAATGCAACCATACAATCGTATGCTAATCCCTATCCACAAACTCATTCTCATACCAATGCTATACAGAATCAGATAACAAATAAACGAGACTGTATAGAAGAAAATTTAGATCATATACAAGGTCAAGCATAAGTATCAAGCAAGATAACAAAACGGTAGCAGATAAAGGTCAATATCAGCCTACTGCATCAATAACAAATATAGCCATACATAAAGATAAAGTGGATCTACAGAAGACAAGCAAGAAGTACCCGCCTCCAAGGTGTAGAAGTCCGTATCAAGCCGAAATATCCTCCCGTCTAATATTCCACAACCAAAAGTCCAAATCAATGCCCTGTATCAAAGGACATATTAAATAGTTATTTACATAGAAATACTAGCTAACCAATTACTAATCCATATGAGTGATACTAATCATCGTAATCATTCGCCTAAACCCTAATCCAAGTCCAAGGATTCATTCCTAGGATGATAACCTATAGCCAGGTCGACATGGCACAATCCAACACCAAGATAAAAAGAACAACCTTCCAAAAATCCCTAAATTTTCAAGATACATACACTGATCTAAAATCCCAATTGAAACCAATATCACCTTAAATTCAAATCATGATTATAATTAAAGCTACACGATGGATTCAAACTTCCAACAAGGTTAACCATTCAAATACAAATCCAAACCAAACAATCCCAAGTAGATCAAAGATAACTACATGCTCCACACAAATCATTACCTTATGCCAAGGAGCTCTCATTTGCACAGGGAGTTGGCACAAACCAACCAGAAACAAACATCCAAGCTTCATCAGTTAATCCAAGATGAAGGAGTTGCTACAACCATCCAAATCACAATCCAATTCCTTGGTCCATCACTGATCACAGGTTTCTAACAGAGTCAACATAGAAATCTATTACAACCAAATCAATACCTTACCTCAGATCTCAGGAAACCAACATTCAAATCAAACCGAAATCTACAACCAATTCACAACAGCAAGGAACAAATACTCACCCAAACTCCTTGTGATGACTGAGAGGTCCAATCCAGTCCGCCAAGAACTCAACCATTCGTTTACTGATCTAATGGAAACCTATTGAATTATAATCCTTACCTAATACTCGTGTCGTCGCTCCCCTTTTCTCCGATCCAAAGCTGTTCCACGGAAAGAAAAGAATCCCAACGCCTCGATCTAGCAAACGATCCCAGATTCTCAGCCCTGAGCCCTCTCTTCCCTCCCGAAGGTCGGTCTCGATCTTCGACCAAAAGAGGAGGCTCGTGATCCACTGCTTGTGCAAGGAAAGACACCAAAAATGAAAGAGATCCCACACTCGATGATCAGAGAAGAGGGCTCGCCGAAGTCTCCTGGAGGGAAGGACGATCGAGTGGGGAAAAGAGAGAGTGTGTCGGCTCAATCGCAAGGAGGAGGAAGAAATGGGGCGTCGGCGGAGGCTGAGGGGAATCCGGTGGCTGGCGTCGGGTGAGTTGCGGGTTAATTAGGGCGAACCGCAACTAATGGAAGGGTTATAATAAGTGAGGTAAAATTTGCACAAAAGCCCTCCTTCTTTACTTATTTAGATTTGAACCCTTAAGTTTAAGTGTAATCACACTTAAGCCCTCAAAACTTAAGTTTAAAAATGATTAAACCCTCTGATTCAAATTTGAGTCTCAAACACCCTAAATATTCTTCCGAAAAATTCTCCGGAGCAGGATAAAAATGTCAGATTTAACAACCTCGCTTTTTGAAAGTAACCCGGTAAGTGAGGTTTGTTTTCTTCCTCATGATCAATTATATGCTGAAGTTAAAGCCTTGCTCAAATCTAATTGTAGATTAGAAAAAGAAAATTAAAAATTAAAAAATGAATTAACACTTACATCCTCTTCTGATATTTTGAAAAATGAAAATGATAATTTGAAAGACTTAGTGCAAAAATTAGAACTTGATATTGCATATTTACGACAAAAGAAAAATAGTTTTCCTGATAATTTAAATGGGTATTTTAAAAACCACAAGGGTCAATTTAAAAAAGTACCCAAAAGCTATATTCCGCCTAAGTTTTTAATTAATCCTGTAGACAGAAACTTATTTTAAGTTCCAAAATTTGTTTTAAACTAATAAGTTTTTTATTATTTATGTGCAGATTTTTTTTTCAAAAATTATGTTTTTTGTACACAATTATGTTATCCATCTATTGAGAATTTTTCAAACAAAATTTTGAATATTTTTTAAATAATTGTTTGCTTGAAATTTGAAATTTATTTTCATAGATCTAATTTTTCATGATTCAGATATAGTGGAAAGGACTCATTATATTTTTTCTCTTCTTTACAAAGCATTTTTCGAATTTTTTAAAATTTATTCCTCAAAAACTCTTAACTGTTGCTTTTTCATTTATTTTTGGACTTGATCAACCAATTTAAAGCTCAAAATTTTTGTCTAAACTCATATCTTCATCTTCGACTTTGACAAAAATATTTAGATTTGTTTCATAGATGTTCGATTTTTTATGAATCATTTATTGAAATCTATTCTTTTTGATATAAAAAAAATGGAATTAACTTCAAAGAAAAATATGCTATTTTAAATTTGAAAATTTTGTGGCAATGCAATTTTTTTCACTTAGAATTTTTTTATCGCACTCAACATTTTTCTTCTTCCCTAATTATATTTCTCCATTTTTTAATGTGATCAAAGGGGGAGGAATAATATTAAGTTAAGGGGTAGAATTTTAATTTAATCGAAATTTAAATTTTTTTGAACTTAAATTGTTTACATTAAGTGTGCAGGAGCTTAAGTACGGATGAAGTCGAGCGTAAGATGTAGCGGACGAGAAGGATTGTGCGGGGAAGTGAGCCGACGGGCTCGGTACAATCCGAGGGACGCGGAAGCTGCGGAAGAGTACGTCGGTGGAGCGAGAAGGACATGCGCGGTATCCGAGGGACGAGAAGCCGGGAGGAAGGACACTCGAGGGGTGAAAGGTCAGAGTCGAGTTCGGGTCAGCCTAACTCCGGTTGGCCAGAAATCACCCAGAAGACGAAGAACCAAAAGACTGGTCAGTTTGACCATGTCAAACAAGGCGCTCAAAAAAAGAAGAAATTAATTACTGCTAAGAAGACTCGATCCCAAGATCTCACCGAAGATATGTTGTTATGGTTACCACTTGGGATAGCTGGTGATGACAATATGCAGCTGCCGATGTTACTAATTGAAGATTACAACAGCGAAGTCTAGAGCAGAAGAAAAAGTCTTAAAGGATAAAACATTATCCATTAATCAGATCCAATGGATGCAGCTTAATGCCATCCAAGATCAACCGTTCAGATTACATCCATGGATCAACGGCCAAGAAAAAATTCCTCAACAATCAACAATCCAGATTTATTCTCTTAGGATTAAATAGGCTTAGAGTTTCAACCATTTTATTCATTCAATTAATTCATTCTTGTAAACTCTCTGAAAGTCTAGCGTGCTATTTTTGTAAGGCTTCTGTGCCACAAGGAAATTTTTATTAAGCGTCCTTGGAAGCAACGTTCTCAGTTGCGACCAAGTTTCTTTTTTAAAGACGAGTGCCTTCACTTTCAAATTTTTTTTCCATCTATTCACCCCCCTCTAGTCGGTCCAACCCGATCCATCACTGTGTTGTTGTGATTCTCTCTCAAAATGTAGATGTTCATAGAAAAAGACAAGTCTTTTAGTATACATCCTAACAATGAAGTTCTAATTTGGAGGATTGGGCAGAAGTCTTGGTAGATCGAGGATGACAGACAAGAGTTGAGATGGGTGAAGGATCGAACGTCAAGAGTTTTGGAGTTAAGATCGGATGCTGAGTGAAAATCCAACCGAGAGTTGGCAGAAAGGTAAACTCTCCTAAGAGGAGTAGGTGATGACGCATTTCTCGTTGAGGGAACTGTAGGCATTGGTCCGACCTAGGATTTTGATCGAAATATAAGAGTTAGGACTAGACATCCTAGCTGTCAAAATGCTTTTATTTCATATAATATATATGTTTGTAGTTTCCTAACTCTATGGTGTAGGTAAACATAAGTTAAAGGCAAGCTAGAATAAAGGCTCCAGGTGCTCGGAGCTAATCTAGGTGCTCGAAGTCTAGGCACCCAAAGATGGTCTAAGCACCCAGACCAGTTGCGAATCGGCCAGGAGCTGTCAAGCTAGAGTGCAATGATTGGCAGGTCAATGTCACCATCTAGGCGCTTGGAAGGGATAAACTTAACGAATCAAGTTTTGACAAGGCATCTCAACATCAGCACCCTTGGGGTACCCGGACTGAAATCAGGTGCCTAGAGAGTGCTTTATAAGCAAATTCAACCAAACCTTTAATCATCAATTCTCTACGATTGTCGTGCTCAAGTCTTGGTCTGAAAGCTACTCTATGACATTATAATGCCCCGACAATGATGCTCAAGTTTTATTCTTCAAAGTTATCAGTATAATTTGTATTATTGCAATTGTACATTCGCACTCAAACTTTGTCAAAGATTTCGAATTGATAGTAATTGCCCATAGTAAGAGATCAAGGTTCGCGGGTCTTGGAGTAGGAGTTGTCACAGACTCTTAACCAAGTAAAACCAACCTAAGTTAGCATTATTTATTTTCTGCTGCGTGTTTAACTCGTCTTTCGAAATTCAAAAAATCTATGAGTGCTATTCACCACCTCCCTTTACCTCTCAACTCGATCCTACAATCATCATTTGTTGCCTCTGGAGCTACCTTTAGAGCTAGCAAACTTGGCGCGTCCCCCTCAACCTCACCACCAAGCTTATTGACGTGATCATCATGGCCTTATTCCCATACCATAATTTGATTGCCCTCCTTCATCCCAGCCAAGGAGAAGTTACATAGGCCAATCCCATCATACTTAGTCAATGGTTTGATGTTTACTTTGTCCCTATTAATATCAATGCCTAAGGATGCAAGCCATGCTGTAATGATGTGAAGAAAGGCTATGTGGATCTTTTCCTGTATAGGTTTTGTGTAATGCACAATGCAATGAAACATGTTCATATCCACATCTATATCTATCCTATGATGAAATGCATATAATAGAAACAGATGACTTGACCTCACAAAGGCTAGAGCACGAGTGACTATTGGTAATATGCATCCAACAATGACTCTATAGAGGACATTGTCGGGAGCTAATAAGCCTTGAGCAGACCTTTGTTCAAAGGTCTAGACTGATGGTAAAAGTCCTCAAACATGACGTCTATGGTCAAATGGTCAAAGGGATATGAAAGAAGCTCTCTATAGGTAGGTTAGAACACAAAGTTGTTGTTGGTTGCACGACAACCTAAAAATGAACTCTAGATGTTAGTGTAAGTACCCCGGGTAAGTTTTGATATGGTCAACCGAGTCAAAGTTAGGCCCTGTTAGTATTTGATCCCTGTGTCTAAGTGTGCAGGAGTTTAGGAGCACAGGAAGTCGAGCAGAAGATGCAACGGACTAGAAAGATGGCACGGACGGGCTGGGTGCATCCAAGGGACGCAGAGGTCTATGAAAGAGTATGTAACGACCGCAAAATCCTCTCAATATTTTTCTTTAAAATATTGATCATGCCTATATGGATTCTTGAGTAATATATGAATACTAACATGAAACTTAGCATGATTTCTTATATAGATTAAAAATCTAAGTACTAATGGGTCTTACATAGGCTCTTCTAGTACCATGGCTATTAGTAGACCTTAGGTAGAATTTAACATAAATAAAAATGAGTTCCAATTAGGAATATTAGTATGAATCTTGGTGGGCTCTTATGTGGGCCTTGCCAAAAACAAGAGTAAATGGGATAAAAAGAAAGTGCATGCACCAAGGATTGAACCTTGGACCTAGATCCTCATCATGCATGTACTAACTAATTCACCTAGCAAGGGAGTGCTATTGGGAAAGAGAGAAGAATTTAGTTGAGGCTATAGGAAGTTGAAGAGGCACCATATGAAGAGGCATCATGCCCCTTCACTTAGTATAAAAGGGATGGATGAGAAGTGAAGAGGCTTAAGTTACTTTTCTTCCACCAAGGCTCTTCCTTCCTCTCTTCTTCCTCCTCCTTGCCTCCTCCTTGCCGAGATTAACCAATGAGATTTCCCCTTGGAAAACTTCACAAGAGGACTCCCTCTTGAAGATTCAAGTTCTTCTACAAGGCTACAAGGGCAAGGGGTGTTCTAAAGTCAAGAAAGTTTTCATTTTCTTTCTCTATTCAAGGTTTATAACCAAGATAAAAAGAGGTAAGACTCCCTCACCTGTGGTATAATAGTTTTTATATTTTCTATCATGATTTAAGTTTTGTTTGGGATCTATATTGAGAAAACTATGAACTTAGGGTTCCTACAACTTTCGGCCAAGCACCTTTTTTGGGTTTAGGATGATGTTAAAACCTAACTTATGCATCCTAATGCTTTCTCATGATAAATAAAGAATGAATTATGAGTTGTGGAATTTTTGTAGCACCCTAAGACCCTCATGAAGTTTCGGCCACCTCTTCCTTTCCATGGTTAGGATTAGATCTAACCCTCCAAGCATGCTTATTATGATTCCCTATGATATAATGGATGTTAATTGTGAATTATATGAATTTTCCATGGATTTAAGACCCCTCTAGGGTTTCGGCCAAGACCAAATTATAGGGCTAGGAATTAGGGTTAGCCCCAATCATGTGTTCTAATGGCTTCCTATAGCATTGTATGTATTGTATGGGCTTTACTTTACTTATGGTACCTCACATGTTGCTAGAATAATGGGACTTTTATCTACAACTTTTGGTCAAGCACCAAGTCTAGGGTTTGGTTAGTCTAAGATTCCAAGTGTACTTGTTTATGGCTTATTATGATGTAGATATATGTTCAAGCATGTTGTATGAATTTTATGATGCCTAAACCCTAACTTTATGTGCTATGCATCATGACCTTGTATGCTTATATTATGTGCCATATTTTAGTAGGTTTATTTATGGATGTTTTAAACCATATACCATGAACACATGTGTTGTAAAGTAAGCATCATGTTTATGTAGAATTATCCATGCATTAGGTTAAATGCCTTGAACATATGTATATTATGGTTATGTAAACATACGCATGTATTATGTTGAATGTCATGAACCTATGTAGTATGTATCATGTTCATATGGATCCTACCCATGCATGCTTTATGATAGATACCATGATCATGTATGCTATGTGATATGTACCATGTATGAAAAAAAAAATTATCTATTCATGCTTACCTTATGTTCCATGATTATGCAAGTTTTATGAACTAAGATGATGTTTATGCCTTAAGGCATAATTATGTATGTATGTCATGTCTTATGAATGAAGATGATGATGTTCATGCCTCTAAGGCATAATGATATGTGCATGACATACCTTATGAATGAAGATGATGTTCATGCCTTTAAGGCATAATGATGTTATGCATTAACTATGAATGATGAAATGCTAAATATGCTTTTTACCATGCTTCATGTATTAAGATCATGTTATGTCTTTGAAATATGCCATGTAAGTTCTATGAATGATGAAAAAAGAAGCATGTGAAGCTATTTTACTTTATGGATGGGCTTGTACCAGACCCAAGTAAGGTCCAAGGGATGGGCTCCTTATGAAAGCCTCGGTGTGGGACTACCGAAGCTGTCCCGATTCTAGGGACTACCGAAACTGTCCAACAGGGATGGACTCCTTATGAAAGCCTCGGTTATGGACTACCGAAGTTGTCCCTAGGTTGAAGGTAACCTAATACCCTAGTAGGTCGAGACTAGCTACCTCGTATTTACTTAGGGATGCGCTCAAATGATGGATGTATGTATGTGGTACAAGCCGGGCCCCCCCCCCATGATGTTATGATTTATGTTCAAGTATTTATAATTATGATTTTTAAATAAGTATCCTTATGTTATGTGCATTTAACTCATGCATTCATTCATGCTATGCATCTATGCAATGTCAAGTATGTCATATGCTTATGTTTATGTCAAAAACTATGTCATGTCAAGTATGTCATATGCTTATGTTTATGTCAAGAACTATGCCATGTCAAATATGTCCTATGCTTATGTTTATGTCAAGAACTATGTCATGTCAAGTATGTCCTATGCTTATATTTATGTCAAGAACTATGCCATGTCAAGTATGTCATATGCTTATGTTTATGTCAAGGACTATGCCATGTCAAGTATGTTCATATGCTTATATTTTATGTCCAGTACTTCTTATGCCATGAGCTCTATGCACCTTCATTTCATGTTAAGCACTTCTATATGATTATGTGTTTTCATGTACATCTATATGCCTCCTCATGTCAAATGTTTTATGAATACCTTCTCATGGTATGCTTTTGTGTTATGTTACACTCTCTATGTTATGCCTTTCTATTGACTATATGTGACGTATGGTTTTAGTGAGTAGAAAAGAGTCTTACTAATCCAATGCATGTGCTTATAAGTTTTATTTTCTTATACCGTAGATCAAGCAAGAGGATACTAAGTTAAGGGAAGCAGTAGGAGGGGCAAGTGTGTGTGTGTGGCAGTGACTTGGCAAAAGAAAAAGAAAAAAAATCCTATCACCCATAATTGTCACATGTCTTATGTTTTGCATTGTCAACTCTAGTTTNGGACTTATTGCCCAATTCTTAGAACCAGGACTTCGTGCCTAGTGTTCCTAAGACTTTTCCTGCACACTTGAGTAACATCGTTAGAGCACAAATAGTACTTAACTTTAAATCCTTTGCCAATTTCAAAACAAGGTTCGATATGGTGCTTCCCTCACCAATATATCTGTGTTTCGAACTCGAAACAGCAAATACAGTTTTGAACTTGGGCGCCTGTATCATCCCGGGCGGCTGAATGGAAACCTATTATGCTTTCTTCACAAAACTGCAACTTTTCTTCTTTGAGCCAGGCACCCCTATTGATGGGGGCGCCTGACTGCTGTTGGGCGCCTGGCTTCAAGGCATCCAGCTGCCTTCTGTGTGATTTTCTTGCTTTGTCTTCCATTCTTGGTACCTGCAAGATACACAAACACAAAGCAACTATACACACAATATTAACCTTAAGGATTTGGTTCTGACTTCGGATTTCCACGAAACCCTAGGTCGAACTGACGCAAGTTCCCACCCCCGAGAATGTGCCTTTCACCTAGTCCATTCAGGAGACGGTTGCCACCCCAGTCCTTCGGGTGGACTTTTGCTTAGCCTCCGATACTCCCGGATCTCGAGACATCCAAACCCTAACCCATCTCTACTTTTATCCTTAGTCATTGCTCAGCTAAGTTGCTCAATCCCTCGGACCAAGACTTCATGCCCAAACCCTAAGTCTAGGACTTCGGTGCCCAACCCTCGGCCTGGTCTTCGTGCCCAATTCCTCGAACCAGGTCTTCGGTGCCCAACCCTCGGCCAGGTCTTCTAGCCCAGTCCTCGACCAGGACTTAGTGCCCACCCTCCGAGCAGGTCTTCAGTGTCCAGCCTTTTGCCAAGACTTAGTGCCCAGTTCTTCGAACCAGGACTTATTGCCTAGGTTAATCTAGGACTTTGGTTCACTTTGGTTACTCCTCTCTTAACTCTTCTTCTCTTGTTTAATGTATCACTGACTTAAGTATATTGTCAAACATTAAAACACTTAGAGGAGGACATCACTGATGGAACTTGCACCAACAATCTCCCCCTTTTTGATGTTTGACAATATCTTAAGTTAGATTGGTTGAAAGGGCTAAATTTTAACTCTTGGGTTCAAATGAAAAAAATGATCTAAGTTTTGAAAGTCCAATTTTGATCCTCTGGGGAAAAATTGAAAAAACATTCTAACTTTCACTCTCCCCCTTTTTTTTTGAAAAACATTTTGATTTTTTTTTATCCTTTGTAAGAGAGAAAAAAATTTATTTCTAACTTACGGTGCATCTCTCCCCCTTTGTCATACATCAAAAAAACCAAAAATACTTGTACCAACAATGGAAACATTTGATTCTTTGTGTTCATACTTAGTATGAATTTTGAAAGCATAGTAAAACTAAGCACTTAAATTTCAGAGAAAAATCCACTTTGAAAAGTATTGTGCAATTACTGAAAAGTATTTTGTAGGAAAATGTTTGAGATTTTGGAAAATGTAAGTACTTTTTGAAAGAATACTATGAGCTTTGAAAAGTACAAGTACTTTTGAAAAATATTTGAATTTTGAAAAATTAAGTACTTTTTGAAAAATCTTAGAATTTTTGTAAAATATAAGTACTTAGAAGAATCTTATTTTTAACACATAATATTTTCCTTGAATTGGTTTGTTTTCTAGTCTGACACAATCCTAGGAAACCTTGTTAACTACAAGGATATTTTCCTAAATGTTCTGAAAAATTCTCCATTTTCAAGTAAGTACTAAAACAGAATTTTGATAAGCCAAAAAGGTGATAGTATTTTGAAAATATGAGTAAGTACATTTTAAAAATTCAAGTACCCCTTTTTTTTAAAAATAAAATCTTTATTTTTAAAACACAATATTTTACTTGACTTGGTCTATCTTCCAGTCTGACACAATCCTAGGAAACCTTGTTGACTACAAGGATATTTTCCTAAGTGTCCTGGAAAATTTTCCAAACTCAAGAAAAATATTATTTCAAATTGATTAAAACCAGATAAATTTTTGAAAATGATAATGTTTTTAAAGAGAAATTATTTAAAATGATAGTATTTGAAAGGATACTTATGTTTTCAAAAGGATTTGAAAATACTGTGCATGAAAACATATTATTTTGAAATGTTTAATAATTCTTTAGTTTAACCTCCCCCAAAACTTGATCCAGTCATAGGAAGCTTGTTGACCACAGATATTCTTCCTCTGAGTCTTTAGGATTTGGTTTAGACCAAATGAATTATTTAATAAATTAAAAAAATTAAAAAAAAATTAGTTAGAGAATTTTCTTTTTACTTAAACTCCCCCTAAATTTGACACATCCTTGGAGCCCTTGTAGATCATGAAGTGGACCTTCCTCTGTGTCTTTAAGGTTTATCAAAATCAAATAATTTTTTGATAGATAAATTTTCAAACCATAATTTGGAAAGAAGATAATTTTTAAAGTATAAGCTTTTTCGAAAACATATTTGATAGAAATTAAGGCACAGTTTTCGAAAGATATTTTTAAAGATTAAAAAGAATAAAACACTCCCCCTGTATCCAACATCGTTTGACTCTATCTAAGTGCCTTAAGGAACTTTAGTGTTGACCTAAGAGGCTTGTGTCTAATTATGTGAGTCAAACAATTTTTGAAAATATATACTTTTGAAAAATGTATAATATATATATCAATCAGACAAGCATGAATTCCATAAAAATATTATTATGTTGAAGCACTATTTTGAAAATATATTTTTAGAAAAATATCCTAACAATTTTGAAAAATATTTTTCAATTTATTAGTCCTTAACATCTCACCCATTCTAGATATCTCAATACAGCAATCATGGTTGCCTTATGGGTGTTTTGTGAGATGCTTGAATCATTTTTTTAATTCATTGTTAAATCTAAAATTTAATTGAAACTTGTGTTAGATTCAAATCTGACAATAGTAAAGTGAATTTGATTTTCAATAATTGGCTTCCAGGTCTTAGCGGGCACTAGGCCTTCTTTGGCCGTAGCCTTATTGGATCATCAACTCTTTCCTTAACAAAGCCTTTTATTGAAAATTCAACTTCAAGTTACTCCTTGAAAGATTTTGGTCTAACTAGCTTGGGTTTTGGATTGGTAGCTTCAGCTAGTTCCACCAAAATGGCTTCCCTAACGTAATATCATCTCACCTCCACCCAATAATAGGTTGTTCAAGTTTCAATTATTCTTTTTCCTATAACCATTCTAATTTATGCATAAAATTAAACGTGAATGACATGACATATATTGTAAGAAAATTACATATGCATGGCATGACAATTGTGCATGAGTCAAGCAATTCAAATCATTCTATTTAAGTTTCTAAAAATGTATCAAATTCCCGATTTGATACATGTCGTGTGAACCCGCCAATATGCCAACCCACTTTGACATATTTAATTTTATTAAATTAATTGTTACAGTTTGGGTAAGATTTTATTTTAGTTCAAATTTGAGTCATTTAAGAATTAATTGAAATTAATTAAGATTTAATTGAATTAATTTAGAATTAATTTGAGTTTGATTTAATTAAGATTTAATTGAATTAATTAGAATTAATTTGAGTTTGATTTAATTAAGATTTAATTAATTTGAATTTGATTTAATTGAGATTTAATTCAATTAATTTGAATTAATTTGAATTTGATTTAATTGAGATTTAATTGAAATAAGTTGAATAATTAAGGTTGAAATGATTAACTAATAGTTGTGGGTCTAAGTTCATAATCTTCATTATCTCAAAAATTTCTGACTCATCCACTACTTCTTCCTTACTTATCTTTTCAAGTTTTTCCAATAATTCTGGTTTATATGAATCTTTGTGATTTTTATTAACTATGGCCTTGATCTTAGAAAATTCTATCTCCTCCTCAAAATTAGATCTTTCAATATCCTCAAAGTAGGTGGAGTAATTAGGGCCACTAGTTAAGGTTTTGTAATAATCTTCAATATTATCTATAATTAAGTTATCATCTAAGAAAACATCATCTGTATTATCCTCAAGAATATTTTCAACAAAATCATTTTTATCCTCAGAAATGTCTTCACTAATTTCAGAATTATCTTTAGAATTCTCCTTAACATTTTCAAATTTGAATTCATAATTATCTAAAGGATTTTCAAATTTGGGTTCAGATTTATACGAAGGGTTTTCAAATTTGAATTCATAATTATCTTTACGATTTTCAAATTTGAATTCAGAATTATCCTTAGGATTTTCAAATTCGAATTCGGAATTATCCTTAGGATTAAATTTTTTTGAAAAATTATCAGAATTAAGTTTATCAGAATTAAGATTATCAGAATTAAAATTATGATAATTTATTTTAGAAATTACTGAATTGATGTTCCGGATTAAATAATTAATTTTTGATATTTTATTCATATCTGTATTTTCTAATTTGACATGCAAAATATTAATTTTACTATAAAGTAAATTTAATTTTTCAGAAAAATTATCTAAGTAATTTACATATGAAAGTGCAGGAAATTTAAATATTTTCGGAACATAAATTTTACTTACCTTTTCCGGACATTTATTTTTGTAGTGCTCGTACTTTTGACATTTAAAGCACTGCATGTTGCTCTTGTCCTTCCGGACTCCTGGCGTTGGTATTTTCTTTGCCACCGGCGAGGAATGATTCTTATGAGTAGGGCACTGATTTTTATAGTGTCCTCTCTCCCCCTGGGCTCCCCCTCAACTCCTGGCGTCGTTGCTCCGTCGGTGGTTAGTCCGGTGAAGAGCGGCCTAGCTCTGATACCACTAGTAGGAACGGTGCCGTCGATAGAGGGGGGGGTGAATATCGATCGAAAAATCATCGCAGTAAACTTCATAAAACTCTCAATCGTTCTAGACTTAGAGCGTTAGTAGCACAGCGGAAAATAGAAAAACAAAACAAAACAAAACACAGATTACACGCGAGATTTATTTACTAGGTTCCCGACCCCCCAGGGTCAGTACGTCCAAGGCCTATGTACTCGGCGTGAGTCCACTATTAGTCTCCTTTCCAAAATTTCTAGAGGTGGAGAAAACCCGTCTTAAAGTGCAGAAGTTACAATGAAAAAGATATGAAATTAAGTGCAGAATAATAAAAAGCAAACCAAACAATTAAGGTCGAAGCCTCGGCCGATCTAGACCTCCGAAGTGCCGCGCACTTCCTCCTGTAGCCTCCTGGTCGTAGAACCTTATCTTTAGCACTTTGTCGTCAGTCAGAATGCTTATAATCATTCCGAAAAGTTGTGTCTGAAGCAGAGGGGTCAAAGCCCCTTTTATAGGCTTCATTCGGGTGCCTGTGACTATGGGGGCGCCCCTATAGACTTGGTCAAACTTTATCACCGCGCCGAACTCGTCGCAGTTGATAAAATCTCTGACCAGGGCACCCCGGACCTCCCAGGCGCCTGAGTGAAGGCTTATCTATGTTTCTAACTCGAAACAACAAATACAGCTTTCAACTTGGGCGCCCGTATCATCCTGGGAGCCTGGATGGAAGCCTATTATGCATTCATCATGAAACTGTAACTTTTCTTCTTTGAGCCAGGCACCCCTATTGATGGGGGCGCCTGACTGCTGTTGGGTGCCTGGCTTCAAGGCATCCAGCTGCCTTCTATGTGATTTCCCTGCTTTGTCTTCCATTCTTGGTACCTGCAAGATACACAAACATAAAACAACTATACACACAATATTAGCCTTAAGGACTTAGTTCTGACTTCGGATTTCCACGAAACCCTAGGTCGAACTGACGTAAGTTCCCACCCCCGAGAACGCGCCTTTCACCTACTCCATTTAGGAGACGGTTGTCACCCCAGTCCTTCGGGTGGACTTTTGCTTAGCCTCCGATACTCCCAGAGCTCGAGACATCCAAACCCTGACCCGTCTCTACTTCTATCCTTAGTCATCGATTAGCAATGTTGCTCAATCCCTCTATAACGCCTGCCCTTCCCAGCCCTACGATGTAGGCGGAAGGCGGCGTTACGCTAACATACATACATGCATATGGAGATCTTAATGCAGCGGAATAATTTTAAACTCTCTACTTATGCGTTTAAAACATGCAACTCATATTGACATATCTTAGTTATCATTTCTAAACATGGTGACTTAGTAACTTAGCATCGTCATAATCATAAAAGAAATAAAACATAGCATGTTAGACATAGCATGTGACATCAATGAAATCAACATAAGTTGTTCTTTAGTAAAAATCATCGTAAAGTATAACATGCAACTAAGGGTGATAATGCAAAACATAAGACATGTGACAAATGGGAGTAATGTGGTCTTTTTCTTTGCCAAGTCACTACCGCACACACACATACTTGCCCCTCCTGCTGCTTCCCCTAGCTTAATATCCTCTTGCTTGATCTGCGATATAAGAAAATAAAACTTATAAGCACATAGGCTTAGTAAGACTCTTTCCTACTCACTAAAATCATACGTCACATATAAGGCATAACATAGAGAGAGTAGCATAAAACAAAAACATATCATGAGAAGGTATTAATAAAGCATAAAGCATTTAACATGAGGAGGCATATAGATATACATGGAAATACATAATCATATGGAAGTGCTTAACATGAAATGAAGGTACATAAAGCTCATGACATAAGAAGTACTTGCCATAAAATATAAGCATATGAACATACTTGACATGATATAGATGTTCTTGACATAAACATAAACATATAACATACTTGACATGGCATAGATGTTCTTGACATAAACATAAACATATAACATACTTGCCATGGCATAGATGCATAGCATGAATGAATGCATGAGTTAAATGCACATAACATAAGGATGCTTATTTGAAAATCATACTTATAAATACTTAACATAATCATAACATCATGGGGGGCCCCAGCTTGTACCACATACATACATCATATGCGCGCATTCCTAAGTAAATGTGAGGTAGCTAGTCTCGACCTACTAGGATAGGGACAGCTATGGTAGTCCCAGAACCGAGGCTGACATAAGGAGCCCATTCCTGTTGGATAGCTGCGGTAGTCCCAGAACCGTGGACAACTACGGTAGTCCCAGAACCGAGGCTGACATAAGGAGCCCATCCCTGTTGGACAGCTGCGGTAGTCCCAGAACCGTGGACAGCTATGGTAGTCCAGAACCGAAGCTTTCATAAGGAGCCCATCCCTTGGACCCTTACTTCGGTCCGGTACAAGCCCATTCATAAAGTAAAATAGCTTCACATGCTTCATCATTCATACATTCATAGAATATTCATAGCATAATTGAAGACATAAACGTGATCTTAATACATGAAGCACGGTATAACGCATACTTAGCATTTCATCATTCTTACTTAATGCATAACATCATTATGCCTTGAAGGCATGAATATCATCTTCATTCATAAGGCATGACATACATACATAATTATGCCTTAAAGGCATAAACATCATCTTAGTTCATAAAGCATGCATGATCATGGTACATATGGTAAGCATGCATAGATAAGTTTTTTTTTTCATACATGGTACATATCACATAGCATACATGATCATGGTATCTATCATAAAGCATGCATGGGTAGGATCCATATGAACATGATACAAACTACATAGGTTCATGACATTCAACATAAAACATGCATAGGCCTACATAACCATAATCTACATATGTTCAAGACATTTAACCTAATGCATGCATAATTCTACATAAACATAATGCATATTTCATAACACATGTGTTCATGGTATATGGTTTAAAACATCCATAAATAAAACCTACTAAAACATGGCACATAATCTAAGCATACAAGGTCATGATACATAGCACATAAAGTTAGGGTTTTAGGTAACATAAAATTCATACAACATGCTTGAATATGCATATACATCATAATAAGCCATAACAAGTATACTTGAAACCTTAGACTAACCCAAACCCTAGACTTGGAGCTTTGGCTGAAAGTTATAGATAGAGGCCCCATTATTCAAGTAACAATGTGAGGTACCATAAGTAATGTAAAGCCCATACAATACATACAATGCCATAGGAAGCTATTAGAACACATGATTGGGGCTAACCCTAATTCCTAGCCCTAGATTAGGTCTTGGCCGAAACCCTAGAGGGGTTTTAAGTCCATGGGAAATTCATATAATTCACAATTAACATCCAATACAATACATACAATGCCATGGAAGCCATTAGAACACATGATTAGGCTAACCCTAACTCATAGCCCTAGCATTTGGGTCTTGGCCGAAACTTATAGGGGTCTTAAGTCCATGGAAAATTCATATAATTCACAATTAATATCCATTATATCATAGGAAATCATACTAAGCATGCTTGGGGGGGGGGGGTTAGATCTAATCCTAACCATGAAATAGAGATGGTGGCCGAAACCCTAGGGGAGTCACAAGTCCATGGAAAATTCATATAACTCACAATTCATTCTTTATTTATCATGAGAAAGAATTAGAAAACATAAGTGAGGTTTTAACATCATCCTAAACCCAAAAACCATACTTGGCCGAAACCCTAGGAAGCCCTATTCCATAGTTTTCTCAACATAGAGTCCAAACAACATCTTAAATCATGAAAGATAACATCAAAACTATTATACCACAGGTGAGGGAGTCTTACCTCTTTTTATCTTGGTTATAAACCTTGAATCGAGAGGAAAATGAAAACCTTCTTGACTTTAGAACACCCCTTGCCCTTGTAGCCTTGTAGAAAAACTTAGATCTTCAAGAGGGAGTCTTCTTGTGAAGTTTTCCAAAGGGAAGGTTCCCTTGTGGCTCACATCAAGGAGGAGGAAAGGAGGAGGAAGAAGAGAGAAGAGGAAGAGCCTTGGTGGAAGAAAAGTAACTTAAGCCTCTTCACTTCTCATCCAACTTTTTTATACTAAATGAAGGGCAAGTGAAGGGGCATGGTGCCTCCTCTCATGGTGACTCTTCACTTCCCATAGCCTTAACTAAAATCTTCTTCCTTTTCCACTAGCACTCCCTTGCTAGGTGAATTGGTTAGTACATGCATGATGAGGCTTTGCCTTTATTCTAGGTCCAAGGTTCAATCCTTGGTGCATGTACTTCTTTTTATTGCATTTACTCTTATTTTTGGTAATGCCCACTAAGAGTTATGCTAATATTCCTAATTGGAGCCCATTTCTATTCATGTTACTAATTCTACCCAAGGTCCACTAATAGTCATGATACTAGAAGGGCCCCTGTAAGACCCATTATTACTTAGCTTTTAATCCATATAAGAAAACATGCTAAGGTTCATGCTAGATTTCATATGTTACTCAAGAGTCCATATGGGCAATATTTTAAAGAAAAATATTGAGAGGATTTTACGGGCGTTACACACTTAAACTTCACAGAAAAATATTCATGTGGTTGAAGGCGATTAAGGTACAAAATCCATTTTAGAGGTGGAGTGCTACGAGTTAAAGTAATATCAACTCCTCCCTCTTGATGCTTTTCGGAAGTCCTTCCAGGAGGTTGGAGTCTATTTAGATGGAGCACCCACTCCAAAAGCCTACGTGACCCTGCAAAACCATGCAATACCTCCCTCACGCGTGCAGGGTAAGAAAGAAATGAAATAACATCAATCTCTATATAAAATGAATCGAGATATGAATCACATCCAATAAAATCAATTTTAGGTACCTCCATGAGTGTTTCACAATTATTATCCACAAATAGTATATCAAGAAATCTATCACAGCCAACAAAATCAATTTGAGGTACCTCTATGCATTTTTCACAATCACTTTCTAAATAAGATGTATCAAGACATACATCACAACCAATAAAATCAGTGTTTGGTACCTCCATAGAATTTTCACAGTGAGTTTCCACAAAAGATGTATCACAACATGAATCACAGCCAATAAAATCAAGTTTAGGTGCCTCTATAGGTTTTTCACAATCAATTTCTGCATAGGATGTTTCAAGAAATTCATCACAATCAACAAAGTCAATCTCAGGCACCTCTAAAATTTTTTCACAATAATTAATCTCGGTCTCTACATAAAATGTATCAACAATGTATCACAGCCAATAGATGTATCAAGAACTTCATCACAGCCAACAAACTCAACACTGGGTACATCCATGAATTTTTCACAACAATTAGGAAAAACACTTACCTGGTCTTGATGAGAAATACCTGGAGGTTCTACAAGAGAAAATGTAACTGTGGTCTCCTCCTGGTCATGTAAATGCTCCACTTCAATCTCAAGTTTAGGTTCTGGTGGACATTCAACTAAGACTAGTGATTCTTGGGTTCTTGCTTCCACCATGCAAGTCCCTACACTTTCTTGCTTATCCTCTGAATCTTCTACTATACCAATCAATGATGGTGGTCCCTGGGGCTCAGTGCAATCCCCTACACCTGTAGAATCATCTCCAATGCATGCTTCCTCAGTAATATCTGCAACAACCATATTAGAAAAATTAGGACCAACATCAACTATATCATCACAAAATAAAAGATGAGAAGGGTCCTGTAGCGCTTCAGATTTGAATTCAAGGCTATCACAAGCTTTTCTGTCCATCTCCTCCAATGCCTCTGTCTCTATTGCATCTTTAACCTCATCTGAGCTAAAATCTCCTCCCACTATATCAAGTGAAGCTTCATCAGCAATTAAATCTGCCTCAACAACCTCATCTGAAATATCCATGCTAATGCTAGGAGGATCCTCTCTGGGGTGCTGTGAGAAGTGTAAAGAGACTTTTGGCTCCTCCTCTTGAGCTGAAAATTTTGGAAGTGAACTCTGAATAGGAATTTTAGGAGGAATAGCTACTGTAGGTGCCCTGATTTTGCTGATTCCTTCTTCTTCTTCCACCAAAATTGCAAAATCAATTGAAGAAGGTCTTAGGCTTGCACTAGGGTCACCTTGAACTAATATAAAATCAACTCCGGGGTTGTTTTGAGTAGGGAAATAGGATGCTGGAAATTTTTCAAGAAAATCGGCATTTGGAGTGTTTAAACTTGAAACTACCTCTTCATTCCTCAAAGTTAGTTCACAATCATACCCCTTAAAATCTTGAGAAGCTTGAGAAGGTGATTGACTTGATTCTTGGGCTTGCATTTGATTCACATCACTAACCATTTGTCCCAGGTGTCTCTCAATGTTTTTAAGAGCATAATCATACTCTTGTTGTTGTACCCTTTTCTGTTGTATGAGTTGTTGCAAAATCCCCTCAAGTCTTTGTTGTTGAGCCTCAAGCTCAGTAGAATCCTCAATGTCTCCTTGATGAGCATAGGACTCTTGTTGAACTTGAAATGTAGCATTAGGTTGCTGAAAATCATGATTAAGATGTGAATTCTGAAAATAGGGTAGTTGGGGCTGATTAAATTGTTGATTTGGATGCTGGAATTGCTGACAATTGGGCTAGGAACTTGGTTGAAATTGCTGAAAATTATAGCTCTGAAAATTCTGGTTCTGAGATTGAAATTGTTGTGGTGAAGGGTGAAATTGTGGAGGTTAAAAACTCTGATTGTATTGTTGAAAGCTTTGCTGATTAGGATTGTAACCTTGCTGAAAATTTTGGAATTGTGGTTGAAATTGATGTTGTGGTTGACTCCAAGGTTGGTTTTGTTGAAAATTTGAATTGGGCTGCTGATATTGTTGGAAAGGCTGACTCGGCTGAAAATCTTGCTGAAATTGTTGTGGTTGAGGTTAAAATTGATAATTTGGTTGTTGGTAATCTTGATAAGGCTGGAATGGTTGAAAATTTTGTTGACAATTCTGGAATTGAGAATAAGGTTGCTGATAATTCTGAGAAGGCTGCTGAAAGTTCTAGAAATACTGATATTCTGCCATGGTACTACTTGAATGAGTAGAAAAATTTTCAATAGCTTCTCAACTCTCAAGATCACACCCTGCAGTCCTGTCACAAAACAAACAAAATGGCAGCAACTGTATATAGAAAGATTAAGCAAATGAAAATAGAATCAAAGAATATAAATATTAAACACAAACTCAAATTAAACAAACTCAACTAGTTATTCCTCGGCAACGATGCCAAAAATTTGATGGACCCAAAATCGATGTCACGAATGTGAGTCTCAAATTTAGATATTTATAAAATTGAAAACCCTTGCTAGCAAAATAGAAATGTAGAATAGGGGCCTCAGGTCGTATTTTTTTTCCAAGGACTAGTCGTGAGTGTTTGAATCAAGCTTGAAAGTTATTTGTCGTTTAATGATTTGGGTTTTCTAATAAAATGGGGGTTTTGTTTTGCAAATAAGTATGGAAGTAAGTTTGATGTGGAATTGACTCAACTAGGTAGATTCAAGCTAAGTATTGCAAAAGTGAAACATAACAGCTAGGAAAATTTAACATAACAATTTGAAGTCTCAAGATTGAAATATAGAACTGATATCAATTGAAGAAATTCACTAACATTGTATCCAAACTCGGAAATGGAAATTTAAGCATGCTGAAAACTAAAACAGAGCAAATTGTGCAGGAGATTTCCTGATCGGTCAGTTGACCGATCAGATACAAGCCTGATCGAACTGATGACCGATCAGGAGTTGTCTGGATCAGTCGAAGGACCGATCAGTAACTGAAACGCAGATTGAAAAACTACTCAGACGTTGCAGAATTTAACACAGAAACGAATCTACAATCTAAGGACACCAGTTCGAGTTTTTCACTGAGATTTCTCCTTGCTATCACATAAAGATCGAGCTCATAACCCCTTTGCTCAAGAATCGACCAGAACTTAGCTGCAGAGATTGAATCGCGTAGCTTGAAGTGTAATCTGAACTCCTTCCGATCCTTCCTTCTGTGACGATTCAGATGGCGAGTAGTAGCGTAGGGAACCTCAAATCCAGCTCAGAGAACCCCTCTGACTTGACCCGATTGATGGAGAAGTGAAATCGAGTAAGGACTAGTCGGATGAAGCTAGCGCACGGAGAAACCCTCGCCAGCGCTTTCAGATTCGGATGGAACGCGATCCTCTCTCGGAAACAGAGCTTGATGATTGAGATCCAAAGATGAACTTGATCTAGTGGCCGCCTCCGATCAGAATTGGAAAATGAAGAAGAACTGAAATGAAGCAGGAGACACGATCTGGCGACGATGACGAAGCGCAGAGAAAATTTGATTTAAATTTCCACTTGAAAACATGAACAACTGTGATTGCTCTGATCCAATCCAACAGTCTGATCAAGTCAGATTGAACCCAAACTTCCCATATCTTGATCAAGGGCTCTGATTCACTTGTCTTTAACTCGGATCACTCAAATATGAAGTGGACGGCTCAGATCTTCTCTTCTCTAGCTTGGACGGTCTAGATCTTCTAGTGCTAGATCCAACGGCTGATTCAACTATGATCTGGCCTAAACTTTCAGATCTTGATCCATGAACTTGATTAAGTCTATCTTGAGCTTGATCCAACGGTCAGATTGCTTTTGATTTGGATGAGATTTTCAGATCATTATCCGTGGTCATGATAAACTCTATCTTGAACTCGGATTGATCAGAAGTTGACCGATGGTTCAGATCTAGCCGTTCCTTGATCGGATGACTCATATTAATCCAAGCTTGATCACCTTGATCCGGATCCAATTCTGACTCAAGTTTGATCCAATCCAATCTAGGTCCATGCTCATTTGAAGCCTACAAAATTAGATTCACATTTTCGTGCCAAAATATCTCAAATATACAAAGATTTGAATTAAAAGCCAAAATAAAGGAAATAAATGAAACCTAATATAAATGCAAACTTAAGAATATAAAAGTAGATCAAAACATGGATTTGAGAGCCTAAATTTATCAATAAAATGGTAATTATCACTGCCCCCAGGGAAATCGACTGATACTTGATGGACCCAATAACTATGCTCAAAAGCAAAGTGTCACGAGTGAGCCTCAAATTTAGAAATTTATAAAGCTGAAAACCCTTTGGCTGACAAAGATAGAAATGTAGTAGAGGGGCCTCAGGTCGTATTTTTCCAAGGACTAGTTGAATGAATGTTTAATTCGAGCTTGCAGATTATTTGTCGTTTGAATGTTTTTGGTTTTCTAGATAAAATGGGGTTTTTGCGATAAGAGGAAATGACAATATGAAAGAGCAAGTAGGAATGAAATAGACTAAACTAGTAGAACATAAGTAAGAAATTGCGAGAAAGAAACGTAACCTAATTGACAATTGAACAATTAAATTCAAACTCTTGGAATGAATCTTAAAGAACAAATTGCAGGTAATAAGTTGCAGAAAATGAATTGCAAGGAATTAATTGCAGATTAAAGAAAGCTACAACGGAACTTGGCTTAAGCACATGGCTTGAAGTTTAATGGAAATAATTATAACAACTTGAAGAAAACAAATGCTTGGGAAAAAAAATTATCCTAAATTAAGACATCAAATCAACTTGTATCCAAAATTTCCTTTCGCCGTCACACGAAGGATGAGCTATGAACCCCCTAACTCAAAAACCAACGTAGGAAGACTCTCTGGTTCAGCTGCTGTGAATCTGCTGTTCTGCTCTTCCTGATCGGTCAACCCGACCGATCAGGCCCTATTCTGATCGATCACGGGACCGATGAGAGTACCCTCAGTCCGGTCACGAGATCGGTTAGTAGCTGAAAGTCTTCCCCGATCTCTGCCTTCTCAATCGGCAGGATGGCGATCGACTCAGAAACCATTCGAAACACTTCGAGAACCCCTCTCAACGCTTCAACAGATCCGAATGACTGGAATCTAGTTATCGACGATGGATCAATCAGTGGAAACAAGCTTCGGCGAAACCCTCTCAGAAACACCTTCAGTTGCGAGAAATCGTTAGCAAAAGTGAACTAAAGATCTTACCTCGAGGATCTGAAAACTTGGAAACAGCTTGATCATGATGTGGTCGTGCGATCTAAGGAAGAAAATTGATGAAGAAACATTGAAGAATGAAGAACTCTATGCTACTCTGCGATCTGTGACGCGATGTGACCAGGAAGAAGAAGAGGGAATTCCCTTTTAAACTTATGCTATTTAATTTGGACGACTGAGATTGTTGCAGACTCATCCAACAGTCGGATCTGTTCCAATCTGAACCAAACTCCCCAGATCTTGATCAAGGGTCAGGATCTGTCCATCAGTAGATCGGATCTTCCAGATTTACATCAGATGGCTCAGATTGCTTTGATCTTCAAATGAGTGGTCTAGATCCTCTCGAGCTTGATCCAACAGTTGAATGATCTCTGATTAAGCCCATATTTTTAGATCTTGATCCATTGACTTGATTAGTCCTATCCTGAACTCTGATTGATCAAAAGTTGATGATGGCTCAAATCTAGCCGTTCCCTTGAATGGACGGTCCATAGTAATCCAATGTTTGATCACCTTAATCCGGATCCAATTCTGACTCAAGTCTGACCCAATCTGATCTAGGTCCATGATTAATTGAAACCTATAAAAATGATATTAAAATTTAGTGCCAAAATATCTCAAATATACAAAGATTTGAATTAAAAGTTAAAATAGAGATAATTCATGAAACCTAATATAAATGCAAACTTAAGCATATAAAATGTAGATCAAACATGGATTTTAGAGCCTAAATTTATCAGCAAAAATGGTAATTATCAACTCCCCCACACTTACTCTTGGGCGTCTCGCACAAGCTACTAGTAAGCCTAAGATGTATCTCTAGATTATTCTCAATCATAGTTAGAAGTAATTGAAAGGAAATTACCTAGGGTTGTCAATTCTCAAAAATCTAAGCTCAATGGACTAGAAACTTGTCCTTAAATCAACAACTTAGCATACTTCATCCATCATGACTCATTGAGATGAATTTCACAAAAACCTTGCAAGGGAAGTTCTAAAGTGGCTCTCTTCCTATGTTCTACATTTTAAATGAAGTGGAGCTCTCTCAAACACAACATGGTTCTTGCACTACCATAGGCTTGCTTATTATCTACTCCCCACTATCATTCCCCACTATCATTCTAGATTTGGATCCACATCTACAAAAGCTTATTCAAACAAGTTAGGAGAAATATGAAATGATACGAATGAAATAGAAATTCAATGAATTTTGATACTAAAGAAATGATAAAGAAACTGATAAGAAAATATGACATGATAAGGAAATATGGAAAGTAATATGACATAATAAGAAAATATGGAAAAAGTAAAGAAATTTGGTATGATAAGGAAATATGGAAAAAATAGAGTAAATGGAAGACTTGGGCACTCAAAGATGTCTCTGATGCACTTTGCCCATTCCTTTTGACTTATCTTGCATGTATCATAGTTGTGGTGTAGCAAGGCTTGAAGAACTGCGAAAATTCAGTGTGCCAACTCTACTGATCGGTCACTGGACCGATCAGATACTGTCTGATTTGACTGGAGATCGATCTGGACTGATACTGATTGCTCTGTATTGCCTCTGATCGATCAAGGGACTGGACTAGATTCTACCTGAACAGACTGAGACTCTCCTGTTCGGTTTGGACTCCTTCTGATCGGTCTGAGGACCGATCAGATGCTGATCAGAAGCTGAACTAAAAGTCTGAAGCTAATTTCTGCCGAGGGTCTTGCTTCTTTTAATGCATAACTCATATTCAAACTTGATTATCAACTTGTTCACATCTTCAAAATCAAAGTCTAACCCAACACTTGATTCCACTTAATGATTTTTCTTTGTCTTTTCCTTTTCTATTCTTTTGTTTTTCAGCTGCTCTGTTTTCTTTCTGTTTTTGTTTGCAGCTGAGTTTTTATCTCTGTTTTTTTATGGCTCCAACTCATGAAATCCAAAATATGTAGCAAATTTCTGAGATCTTCAACTAGTTCAAATGAATGTAATCATTCTTTGTTCACTTACTTGATACTTGGTCCAATGGAGCTTGTTTCTTATGCATAATTTGATCTTAAAGATGTCTCTTTGCTCTCTAACTTTCCTTTCTTTTTCTTCACTTTTCAAATCACACAAACATTCTTTTTATTGCAACTGAGCTGATGGGTATGCTTGCAACTCATTCTTGATAAAAATCTTCTTCAAATTGGCACACTTTTGCTTGTATGTTACCAAATGTTACAAAATTTTTTTATTTTCCAAAGTATGCCTCAAAAACTTGAAACCTCAAATTATAACTTGGAATTCAGATGTTCCACATGTATTCTTCACTAACCAACTTTTGCAACTCACTATTGATACAAAAATCTCCTTCAAATTAGCACATTTCCCTTGTAAGTTGTCAATGCTTGATTGTCCTCAAAATTTTATAGAATGCTTGCATCCTCCCCCACACTTAAACTTTTGTCCGTTTCGGGCAAAGTAACATCAAGAACATCCATGAAACCAAGTCCAATGAAAAAGATTATGATGAACATGAAGAATAGGGAAAGGAAATATAAAATAAGAATGTATCAACAAGAAAATTGCAAAAATGATATGAGAAAGGAAACCAAGTGATTTACCTCTATAAATGTGGTCCAATCATAGAATTATAGCTTTGAAAGAACCTAAGCAAGTTCTAGAGTACAATCACATATGTGTATCACAACAATAAGGCCAATCCTCACTAGGTAAAAAGAATTCATCTCTAATCATCACTCTAGAGTCCATAACTAAGAAGTACTCAAGCATCCAAGAATTTTCATCCATTGGCTCAAATCCTAAGTTTTAACAACCAACTTTAAATTGCTTTTAAGGGACTCTAAAATGATATAAGAAAATCTAGATGGATACATTTATTGTTAGTTATGCAAGAAACAAAGCGCTAAAAGGACTAACATGGTATCTACAATGACTTTTATTCATGCTATGCTACTCAAGCATTTATTTGCAAGCATTCATTTAAAAAGAAAAATTCGATTCATAGAGAACATAAAATGGTATATACAATGAATTAAGAATGTATGAAAGAAATAACTCCCCTTCAAATCGGGTAAAGAGCACGGAGCATCCATCTTGGGAGAATTATTCTCATGTGGTCAAAGTCATAATAAACCGCTTTCTCCCTTATCAATTTTGCATAAGTAAATTCCGGTGGCCGAAGACGATTAAGGTTCAGAGTCCATTCTTGGGGTTCAAAGTTAAAAGTCAAGGTAAATTTGACCCCTCCCACTGCATGCTTTTTAGAAATCCTTCCGGGAGGTTGTAAGTTGTTAAGTTTCAGTACCCATTAGAAGCCTATGGGATCCTGCAAAATCATGTAACGAAAATACCTCCCGCACGCATTCAGGGTAAGAAAGGAATGAAATATACACAACCTCTACATAAAATGAATCAAGATATGCGTCACATCCTATAAAATCAATTTTCGGTACCTCAATGAATTTATCACAATTATTTTTTCATAAATGATATATCAAGAGCTGCTTCACAACCAACAAAATCAACACTAGGTACCTCTAGGGAATTTTCATAATTATTTTCCATAAAGAATGTATCAAGCAATGCATTACAACCAATGAAATCAATTTTAGCTACCTCTATAGGATTTTCACAAGCAGTCTCTACATAGGGTATATCAAGAAATATTTCACAGCCAACCAAATCAATCTCAGGTACCTTTATGAGTTGTTCACAATCAATTACTACAGAAGATATGTCAATACATTCATCACAAACAATAAAATCAACCCTAGGTTCCTCCACGATTTTTTCACAAGCAGCCTCCATATAAGATGTATCAAAAATAGCATCAAAACCAACAAAATCATTCTCATGTTCATCTATGAGTTTTTCACAATCCTTTTCTGCATAAGATGTTTCAAGAAGTGTATCACACCCAATAAAATCAATTTTAAACGCCTCCATGGATTTTTCACAATCAATTTCAGCATAAGATATATCAAGAAATTCTTCACAACCAATATTAGGTACCTCAATGAATTTTTCAAAATTAATCTCTACATAAGATGTGTCAAGAATATCATCACAACCAACAAACTCAACCCTAGGTACCTCCATGAGTTCTTCTAACAAAATAGGAGAAATACTTACCTGCTCATGCTGAAAAATACCTGGAGGTTCTACAAGAGTAGATGTAACTGTGGTCTCCTCCTGATCATGTACAAGCTCCACTTTAAGCTCAGGTTCTAATGAACATTCAACTAAGAAAGGTGATTCTTGGGCCCTTGCTTCCACCATACAAGTCCCTACACTTTCATACTGATCCTTTGAATCTTCTAACGTATCTATCAAAATTGGTGGTCCCTGGGGCTCTGTGCAATCCCCTATACCTGTAGAATCATCTCCAATGCATACTTTATCAACCACATCTGTAACAACCATGTTAGAAAAATTAGGACCAACAAAAACTATGTCATCACAAAATAAAAGATGAGAAGGGTCCTGTAGAGCTTCAGCTTCGAATTCAAGGCTGTCACAAGCTTTTCCATCCATCTCCTCCAATGCCTCCACAACTAATGCATCCTCAGCTTCCTCTGAAATAAAATCTCCTCCGACTATATCAAATGAAACTTCCTCAGTAATTAACTCTACCTCAACAACTTCCTCTAAAGTACCCATGCTAATGCTAGGAGGATCCTCTCTGGGGTGTTGAGGTAAATGTAGTGACACTTTTGGTTCTTCCTCTTGAGCTGAAAAATTTGGAAATGAAGTCTGAATAGGAATTTCAGGAGGAAGAACTGCTATAGGTGCCCTGATTTTGATGATCTCTTCTTCTTCTTCCACCAAATTTGCAAGATCAATTGAAGAAGGTCTTAGGCTTGCACTAGGGTCACCTTGAACTGATATACAATCAACTCCGGGGCTGTTTTGAGTGGGGAAATGGAATGCTGGTAATTCTTCAGAAAAATCATCCCTTGGAATGTTTAGACTTAAAATAACCTCTTCATTTCTCAATGTTAGTTCACAATCATACCCCTTAGAATTAAGAGTAGCTTGAGAAGGTGATTGGCTGATTCTTGGGCTCGTATTTGATTCATTTGATTAACCAATTGTCCCAGGCGTCTTTCTGTAACGACCTGACCCATTTGGCGGCTCATTTGGCAACCCTCTTATTTTTCTTATGGTCGTCGACCGTCGACCGTGTCGTTACCTTACTAGGACTTTCCACTCCTGGGCAGTGGATTTTTGCCTTACCCAGGATTCAAACCCTAGACCCAAGCTTATGTATTAGTTCTTTATGAATCCTGATACCAATTGAGCTAGATTGTAACGCCCGTAAAATCCTCTCAATATTTTTTCTTTAAAATATTGATCATGCCTATATGGGTTCTTGGGTAACATATGAATACTAGCATGAACCTTAGCATGATTTCTTATATAGATTAAAAAAAACTAAGTACTAATGGGGCTTACATGGGCCCTTCTAGTACCATGACTATTGGTGGACCTTGGGTAGAATTTAATATAAATAGAAATGAGTTCCAATTAGGAATATTAGGATGACTCTTGGTGGGCTCTTATGTGGGCCTTGCCAAAAATAAGAGTAAATGGGATAAAAAGAAAAGTGCATGCACCAAGGATTGAACCTTGGACCTAGAATAGAGGCAAAGCCTCATCATGCATGTACTAACTAATTCATCTAGCAAGGGAGTGCTATTGGGAAAGAAAGAAGAATTTAGTTGAGGCTAAAGGAAGTTGAAGAGGCACCATGTGAAGAGGCACCATGCCCCTTCACTTAGTATAAAAGAGGGGGATGAGGAGTGAAGAGACACTTAAGTTATTTTCTCCTCTTTTCTTCCACCAAGGCTCTTCCTCTCCTCTCTTCTTCCTCCTCCTTGCCTCCTCCTTGCCGAGACTCACCAAAGGGTTTTCCCCTTGGAAAACTTCACAAGAGGGACTCCCTCTTGAGGATCCAAGATTTTCTACAAGGCTACAAGGGCAAGGGGTGTTCTAAGGTCAAGAAGGTCTTCACTTTTTCTCTATTTAAGGTTTATAACCAAGACAACAAGAGGTAAGATTCCCTCGCCTGTGGTATAATAGCTTTTATGTTGTCTATCATGATTTAAGATTTTGTTTGGGCTCTATGTTGAGAAAACTATGGATTAGGGCTTTCTAGGATTTCGGCCAAGCAACCTTTTAGGGTTTGGGATGATATTAAAACCTCACTTATGGTTCCTAATGCTTTCTCATGATAAAATAAGAATGAATTGTGAGTTGTGGAATTTTTGTAACACCAACAAGCTCTTATGAACTTTCGGCCCTTCCCCATTTTCATGGTTAGGATTAGATCTAACCCTCCAAGCATGCTTATTATGATTCCCTATGATACAATGGATGCTAATTGTGAAACATATGAATTTTGCATGGCCTTGTGATCCCTCTAGGGTTTCAGCCAAGACCCAAACTCATGCTAGGAACTAGCGTTAGCCCCAATCATGTGTTCTAATGGCTTCCTATGGCATTGTATGTATTGTATGGGCATTACTTTAGTTATGGTACCTCACATGTTACTTGAATAATGGGACTTCAATCTACAACTTTAGGCAAAGTACCAAATCTAGGGTTTGGGTTAGTCTAAGGTTTCAAGTGTACTTGCTTATGGCTTATTATGATGTAGATATATGTTCAAGCATGTTGTATGAATTTTATGATGCCTAAATCTCAACTTTATGTGTTATGCATCACAACCTTGTATGCTTATGTTATGTGCCATGTTTTAGTAGGTTTAATTTATGGATGTTTAAACCATATACCATGAAGACATGTGTTGTGAAGTATGCATCATGTTTATGTAGAATTATGTATGCATTAGGTTAAATGTCTTGAACATATGTATATTATGGTTATGTAGACCTACGCATGTTTTATATTGAATATCATGAACCTATGTAGTATGTCTCATGTTCATATGGATCCTACCCATGCATGCTTTATGATAGATACCATGATCATGTATGCTATGTGATATGTACCATGTATGTAAACACTTATCTATGCATGCTTACCTTCTGTACCATGATCATGCAAGTTTTATGAACTAAGATGATGTTTATGCCTTAGGGCATAATTATGTATGTATGTCATGCCTTATGAATGAAGATGATGAATGAAGATGATGTTCATGCCTTTAAGACATAATGATGTTATGCATTAACTATGAATGATGAAATGCTAAGTATGCTTTATACCATGCTTCATGTATTAAGATCATATTTATGTCTTTAATTATGCTGTGTAAGTTCTATGAATGATGAAATGCCAAGAGCATTTCTTATGATGTAAAAAGAAGCATGTGAAGCTATTTTACTTTATGGATGGGCTTGTATCGGACCCAAGTAAGGTCCAAGAGATGAGCTCCTTATGAATGCCTCGGTGCTAGGACTACCGTAGCTGTCCTCGGTTCTGGGACTACCGTAGCTGTCAAACAGGGATGGACTCCTTATGAAAGCCTCGATTCTGGACTACCGTAGCTGTCCCTAGGTTGAAAGTAACCTAGTACCCTAGTAGGTCGAGACTAGCTACCTCGCATTTACTTAAGGATGCGCGCAAATGATGGATGTATGTATGTAGTACAAGCTGGGGCCCCCCATGATGTTGAGATTTATGTTTAAGTACTTACAATTATGATTTTCAAATAAACATCCTTATGTTATGTGCATTTAAATCATGCATTCATTCATGTTATGCATCTATTCCATGTCAAGTATTTTATATGCTTATGTTTTACGTCAAGAACTTCTCTATGTCAAGTATGTTATGTGCTTATGTTATGTCATGTACTTCTTATGCCATATGCACTTTCATTACACGTTAAGCACTTCCATATGATTATGTGTTTTTCATGTACATCTATATGCCTTCTCATGTCAAATGCTTTATGAATATCTTCACATGATATGCTTTTGTTTTATGTTACACTCTCTATGTTATGCTCTTTCCATTGACTATATATGACGTATGATTTTAGTGAGTAGGAAAGGGTCTTACTAAGCCTATGTGAATATAAGTTTCATTTTCTTATACCGCAGACCAAGTAAGAGGATACTAAGCTAAGGGAAGCAACAGGAGGGGCAAGTGTGTGTGTGGCTGTGACATGGCAAAAGAAAAAGAAAAAAAGATCCTATTACTCATAATTGTCATATGTCTTATGTTTTGCATGGTCATCTTAGTTTTCATTGTAACGCCTGCCTTTTTCCCACACCTTATGGTGTGGCGAGAAAGCGGCGTTACGCTAAACATACATGTACATACAAAACATCTTAATGCAGCGGAATAATTTTTTTTCTTCTACACATGCTTTTAACCATGCAACTAATACATGAAACATCTATACATGCCTAAATTTGTCATCTATGAACATAGTGTCATTGGACTTAGCATATTAACGACATGCATGACATCATGATATAACCATTCCATAGCTTATTCATAATCATCATAAGTAGCAAGTAACTTATTCGTAAACATCACGAGTCTTAAGTCATTCATTAGGCATAACCATGATAAACATAGCATAGAATCTAAGGAAGCATTTCAAAACCCAAGACATGCGATATGTGTAAATGAAAGAATCCTTTGCCAAGTCACCACCACACACATACATACTCTTGCCCCTCCTGCTGCTTCCCTTAGTAACCTCTTGCTTGATCTACGGTACGAGGAAAATAAGACTATAAGCACACAGGCTTAGTAAGACCATTTCCTACTCACTAAAACCATACGTCACTTAAACATAAACATATCCAGCATCTGACATAACATAATTCTGAACATAAAATATAAGCATAGTCTTGGCGTAAATCATAAGCATATGAACAACTAATATAGCATGATTCTTAACATAAGCATAAACCTAAAACATACTTAGCATGGCATAATTCCTAACATACATGAGCATGGAACATACTTATCATGGCATAATTCTTAACATACATGGGCATGGAACATACTTATCATGACATAATTCTTAACATACATGAGCATGAAACATACTTATTCATGGCATAATTCTTGACATACATGGACATGAAACAAATTTATCATGACATAATTCTTAACATACATGGACATGAAACATATTTATCATGACATAATTCTTAACATGGGCATAAGCACAATCTTAACATAAACATAAGCATAAAACATACTTACCCTGGCGCGATGCATAACATGAATGGATGCATGAGTCAAATGCATTTACATAAGGATGCTTAATTTTAAAATCATACTTTTAAATACTTAACATAAACATAACATCATTGGGGTCCCCGGCTTGTACCACATACATACATCATAAGCGCACATCCCTAAGCAGATACGAGATAGCGAGCCCCGACCTACTAGGGTAGGAACAGCTACGGTAGTTCCAAACACCGGGGCGTTCTTAAGGTGCCCATCCCTGTTGGACAGCTGCGGTAGTCCCAGAACCGTGGACAGCTTCGGTAGTCCAGAACCGAGGCGTTCTTAAGGTGCCCATCCCTTGGACCCTTACTTCGGTCCGGTACAAGTCCATTCATAAAATAAAATAACTATGCATGCTCCATCATTCATACTTGACATATCTTAGGACATAAACATAATCTTGTTACATGAAGCATGACATAAACATGCTTGTCATTTCATCATTTATACTTATTTCATAACATCATTATGCATTCATCATTCATACTTATCATTCGTACTGAAGGCATAACCATCATCTTTATCCATATTCTTTTCTTCATAAAAAAAACATGACATTCATACATATTCATACTTCCAGGCATAAATATTATCTTGGTTCATAAAGCTTGCATAATCATGGTACATAAATAAACATGCAATTCATACATGATACATTTCACCTAGCGTACATAATCTTAGTATCCATCATAGGGCATGCATGGTAAGGTACATATAAACATGATGCATACTTCTTAAGTACATGGCATTCATCATAGAACATGCATCGACCTTCATGCACATACATCTATTATAAGCATTTAACCTTCTACATGCATCATTCTATTTAACATAACATACCCCTACTGTAACGCCCGCCCTTATATCTACTCTCGGGGCGGGGTTACGTACAATCAATCATATAATTATTTTTTTTCTTCTAGCATAAAATTAAAAACAACAATGCAAGGACTAAGTACTGAGCATGCTTGTTTAAAACTACCAAGTGATATTTACAAGTGCTAAGCATATTAGTCAGTGCATGCCAATCAGATATCATGCTTTAATGATTAGAACATGGTAGGTTCACAAGTAGTTCATCTCAACATATAAGAGTAATCCAAGTGTAATTTCTAATATTCAAAAGTACCAACTCTAATCACTAGCATTTATTATTGAAGAAAACATTATCATAGGCATAGTAATGTAGATATAAAAATCTTTCTTTCCCGAGCCACCACCCCACACATCTTCAGCCCTCCTGCCTCTTCCATTAGTTTAAGTGCCCCTTACCCTTATCTGCAGCATAAGACAACACATAAACTAGTATGCACAAATGCTTAGTAAGGATCCTGTCCTACTCGCAAAATCCACACGAAGAATACAAAATGTACACATAAGGAATCATAAGCATGAGTTTATCATAGCATACTAAACATCAAAGTTTCTAAGCAAGCAGTATAAAGTATCTTAAGCATACCCTTCACATATAATAAATGTTTTCAAAACAATTCCATAAAGGTATTACTTAAAAATATTTCAACATCATATAGGGCCCAGCTGTATACCACATAATGCGCGCTCCCTAATGAATTGGGGTAGCGAGCCACCAATCCCATTAGAGCAGGACCCTTCCGTCCTACCGGAGCCATGACCTTAAGTTAACATGCACCCCGGATTTGTTTAACGACCCCCTTCCGAGTCGGGTACACAACTTACAAAGTAAAATACTTATCATGTCTTTACATATATGCTAAGGAGTACTCCAAATTCACTTCTCAAGGGACACACCACTCTTCAAGGGTGCTCATGATCCCATAGGGACACACCACACAACATAAGGGGTGTTCTTGATCCCATACTTAGTGGAGTATCCTTTCAAGCATTTTAACATACACATCACATGCAATCTCATAAGGGTGCCCCATGGGCTATAAGACATGCTCATACATACATCATGCTTCAACCACTTAAACATACTTTATATATGACAAGATTGGTCACATAGATCATACTCATATCATAGGAAGTGGTAGCATGCTTCATGGATTAAATTCATTCTTCCTAACCCTAAACTAGGGTTTGGCCGAAATTCATAAGGTAAGGATAGGTTAGGTTTTTGACATCAAACATCCCATACAAGCATCACATATATATACATCATGTATCATACTAAGCATAGCATACATCATGGGGTAATCAACCTTCACAACCCTAATGTTCCTTGCCTTGGCCGAAAGTCATGCTAGGGGAAAGTTAAGTTTTCCAATCAAACATTCCATTTAAACATCACATGCATATACATATCATCATCCCAAACATAAGCACATCTCATAGGGTACATCCCATGCAAGCATCACATATATATATATATCATGTATCATACTAAGCATAGCATACATCATGGGGTAATCAACCCTCACAACCCTAATGGTTCATGTCTTGGCCGAAAGTCATGCTAGGGGGAAGTTAAGTTTTCCAATCAAACATTCCATTTAAACATCACATGCATATACATATCATCATCCCCAAACATAAGCATATCTCATAGGGTAGTCTAACCTTCACAAACCCTAATCCATTCATGTTGGCCGAATGGTGTAGGGTAGGGGGATTAGGGTTTTTGAAATCAAACCTTCACACAACCATTTATACAAACACCTTGTCTACACTACTAAGCATGGATACATCATGGAGAATTTCAACCCTCACTAACCCTAACCTCTTGTTCATGGCCGAATGGTGTAGGGTGCTCAACCCTAGTTTTTGTCATCACAACATGAAGGGAAACCAACCTATATATATATCCTAAGTCCCAAGGGGTCTCCTCATTCATCAAGGAGTAGCCAAGGTCTCCCCTTTGGGGGTGGCCGAAACTCACACAAGGGGTAACTCCCATTTTCGAAACAAGAAAAGAAAAGGAATCACGAAATCAACAATTACACTGCAGGCGAGGGGATACTTACATCCTTTCGCTTGAAAATCACCTTCTCTAAATCCTTAGGGTGTCCTTGGTTGAAGGAAGAGTGAGAGTTCCCTTTGCTAGAACTCCTCTAAACACTTGGCCCTAGTAGAGGGCAAAAATCCTTGGATGGGGTCTTCTTCCTTCCAATTCCCTAGGGTTAGAACCCTAGGGTGTATTTTCGAAAATTGAAAAGGGGGAAGAGGCTAGAGTTTTCGGTGGGGGGAGTGAGGAAGAAGAAGAGAGGAAGTTATTCCTCCCTCTCCCTCTCTTATTTATACTATTCTCATGAAGGGACATGTCTCTTCACTTCCCTAGCTTTAACGAGCATGTTTCTTATTCTCTCAACATGAAACATTGCTTGGTGCATTGGTTAAGACATGGTTAGTGTAACTAGGAGGTTCAAGGTTCGATCCTTGCTTCCTCCTTTCTACACTTTCTTTTTATCACATTTTGCACTAATCCACATCAAAGCCCATTAAGCCAAGCCCATCATGAAATTTTCATAATAATAATGTTTCATGAATTCAAAACATTATATATATGGGAAAATTTGGGGTGTTACAATCCCTCGTACCTTATAAAAAGTTCGTCCCGAACTTAAAACAGTTCCGGATACTTTAATCGTATTGCCTCCTCTCGTTCCCAAGTGGCTTCTTCGAATTGCTCGTTCCGCCACAGAACCTTTACTAAGGGCACTTCCTTGTTCCTTAGCTTTTTGACTTCCCGATCTAGGATCTGAATAGGTCGGCGTTCGGAACTTAGGTTCTCTTGATTTGGTACTGGTTGGGGCTCTATAATTTGGTCCTCATCAAAGGTACATTTCCTGAGCATTGATACATGGAAGACATTGTGGATAGCCGACATTTCTGGCGGTAGCTCCAGTTCGTAGGCCACTTTGCCCACCCGTCTCAGGATCTGGTACGGTCCCACATATCGCGGACTCAGCTTCCCTCTTTTCCCGAATCTCATCACCCCTTTCATAGGGGCCACTTTAAGGAATACTGAATCCCCAACATCAAACTCTAGTGGTCTGCGTCGCTTATCAGCGTAGCTTTTCTGCCGACTCTGAGCAGTCTCTATCCTCTGGCGGATATTCTTGATAGCCTGAGTGGTTTCATCTATAATATCAGTCTGAAGCCCCATCTCCTTCTTTTCACCACTCTCAAGGCAGCATAAAGGAGATCGGCATTTCCTTCCGTATAGCGCTTCGTACGGTGCCATCCCGATAGTAGCCTGATAACTGTTGTTATAAGCAAACTCTGCCAGGCTCAGGTATCGACACCAGCTTCCCTTGAAGTCCAAGGCACAAGCTCGTAACATATCTTCTAATATTTGATTCACTCTTTCAGTTTGCCCGTCAGTCTGGGGGTGAAAGGCCGTACTGAATTTCAGCTTTGTGCCAAGAGCCTTCTGCACGTGTTCCCAAAAATCTGAAGTAAATCGACCATCCCGATCAGAGATAATGGTCTTGGGAACCCCGTGTAGTCGGACAATTTCCTTGACATACAGTTGAGCCAACTGCTCTACTGAGTAGGTCATCCTGATAGCCAGAAAATGGGCAGACTTGGTTAGCCTGTCCACAATAACCCATATACCATCATATCCATTCGTTGTTCTAGGTAGCCCTGAGATGAAATCCATAGAGATGTCTTCCCATTTCCACTCGGGAATCGGCAGAGGTTGCAGAACTCCTCCAGGCCTCTGGTGTTCTGCTTTGACCCTCTGGCAGGTCAAACACATACTGATATAGTGGGCTACATCTCGCTTCATACCGGACCACCAAAACTTGCTCTTCAGATCTTGATACATCTTGGTAGACCCAGGATGCATCGCATAAGGCGTTCCGTGAGCTTCCTCAAGGATTCTTGTCCGTAAATCGGAGTCGTCGGGAACACATAATCGATCCCGAAGATATAAGACTCCGCTGTCTGAAATCCGAAATCCATTGTCCTTGCCTTCGAGAACCTCTTGCCTGATCCTCTGAAGGCTCGGATCATGATTCTGCTTTTCCAGAATATCGTCGAATAATGTCGGCGCAATCATCAGGGTGGATAACTGTCCTGATATGATTTCAATCCTGAAATTCGTAATTTCTTCCCCTAAGGGTTGTGACAAAGCTGATAAGGACATCAAAGTAGCACATGATTTTCTACTGAGTGCATCGGCTACCCTGTTGGCTTTCCCCGGATGGTACAGGATCTCACAGTCATAATCCTTGACCAATTCAAGCCATCTGCATTGTCTCATATTCAGATCTTTCTGGGTGAAGAAATATCGCAGACTCTGGTGATCTGTATAAACTTTACACTGAGTTCCATATAGATAGTGCCTCCATATTCTCAGTGCAAAGACCACCGCTACTAGTTCTAAGTCATGGGTAGGATAATTCCTTTCATGTTCCTTGAGCTGCCTAGAGGCATAGGCAATTACCTTCCCATTTTGCATAAGCACAGCTCCGAGTCCCAGTTTGGATGCGTCGCTGTACATATCAAAACCTGTATCGCTTTCTGGAAGAGTCAATATCGGAGTGCTAGTCAGCCTCCTTTTCAGTTCAGTAAAGCTCTTTTCACATTCATCTGTCCATACATATTTTTTGTCTTTCTTTGTAAGAGCTGTCATCGGGGCTGCAATCCGAGAGAAGTTCTCTACGAATTTTCTGTAATAGCCCGCTAGCCCGAGGAAACTTCTGATTTCGCTGGCATTCTTGGGTCTGATCCAGTTACTCACAGCTTCGATTTTAATTGGGTCCACCATTACTCCTTCCTTGGAGATAACATGTCCCAAGAATGATACTTGATCGAGCCAGAACTCGCATTTGGAAAATTTAGCATACAGTTGTTCCTTCTGAAGAATCTGTAGTACTATACTCAGGTGTTCAGCATGTTCTTCGGGAGTTCTCGAATAGATAAGGATATCGTCGATAAAGACGATCACAAATCTGTCGAGGAATGCGAGAATACCCGATTCATTAGGTCCATAAACATAGCTGGAGCATTGGTAACTCTAAATGGGATAACTGCGAACTCATAATGTCCGTATCTGGTTCGGAAAGCCGTCTTCGGTATATCCTCCTTTTTCACCCTGACTTGGTGATAACCAGATCTCAGGTCAATTTTAGAGAAAACCGTGGCTCCTTCAGTTGATCGAATAGGTCATCTATCCTTGGTAGAGGTACCTGTTCTTGACAGTCACGTTGTTCAGTGCCCGATAATCGATACACATTCGCATCGACCCATCCTTCTTTTTCACGAATAGTACGGGAGCTCCCAGGGAGAATGACTAGGGCGGATGAGTCCCTTGTCGAGCAGCTCCTGTAACTGTCCCTGTACTCATTTAATTCCGTCGGCGCCATACGGTACGGTGCTTTAGAAATGGGGTTAGTACCAGGAATCAATTCAATTGCAAATTCTAATCTCTTTCAGGTGCTAACCCTGGTAATTCATCGGGAAATACCTCTGGGTAATTGCATACGACTTTGACATCTTCTAGCTTCGGGCCCT
>JAGFNQ010006068.1:90014-113429 GCA_024364735.1 Boesenbergia rotunda
CGCAAAATCCATACGAAGAATACAACATGTACACATAAGGAATCATAAGCATGAGTTTATCATAGAATACTAAACATCCAAGTTTCTAAGCAAGCTGTATAAAGTATCTTAAGCATACCCTTCACATATAATAAATATTTTCAAAACAATTCCATAAAGGTATTACTTAAAAATATTTCAACATCATATAGGGCCCAGTTGTGTATCACATAATGCGCGATCCTTAATGAATTGGGGTAGCGAGCCACCAATCCTATTAGAGCAGGACCCTTCCGTCCTACCGGAGCCATGACCTTAAGTTAACATGCACCCCGGATTTGTTTAACGACCCCCTTCCGAGTCGGGTACACAACTTACAAAGTAAAATACTTATCATGTCTTTACATATATGCTAAGGAGTACTCCAATTTCTCTTCTCAAGGGACACACCACTCTTCAAGGGTACTCATGATCCCATAGGGACACACCACACAACATAAGGGTGTTCTTGATCCCATACTTAGTGGAGTATCCTTCCAAGCATTTTAACATACACATCACATGCAATCTCATAAGGGTGCCCCACGGGCTATAAGACATGCTCATACATACATCATGCTTCAACCACTTAACATACTTTATATATGACAAGATTGGTCACATAGATCATACTCATATCATAGGAAGTGGTAGCATGCTTCATGGATTAAATTCATTCTTCCTAACCCTAAACTAGGGTTTGGCCGAATTTCATAAGGTAAGGATAGGTTAGGTTTTTTTTTTGACATCAAACATCCATAACAAGCATCACATATCTATACATCATGTATCATACTAAGCATAGCATACATCATGGGGTAATCAACCTTCACAACCCTAATGTTCCTTGCCTTGGCCGAAAGTCATGCTAGGAAAAATTAAGTTTTCCAATCAAACATTCCATTTAAAACATCACGTGCATATACGTATCATCATCCCAAACATAAGCATATCTCATAGGGTACATCCCATGCAAGCATCACAACATATATATCATGTATCATACTAAGCATAACATACATCATGGGGTAATCAACCTTCACAACCCTAATGGTTCATGCCTTGGCCGAAAGTCATGCTAGGGGAAAGTTAAGTTTTCCAATCAAACATTCCATTTAACATCACATGCATATACATATCATCATCCCCAAACATAAGCATATCTCATAGGGTAGTTTAACCTTCACAAACCCTAATCTATTCATGTTGGCCGAATGGTGTAGGGTAGGGGGATTAGGGTTTTTGAAATCAAACCTTCACACAACCATTTATACAAACACCTTGTCTACACTACTAAGCATGGATACATTATGGAGAATTTCAACCCTCACTAATCCTAATGGTTCATGGCCGAATGGTGTAGGGTGCTCAACCCCTAGTTTTTGGCATCACAACATGAAGGGAAAACAACCTATCTATATACCCTAAGTCCCAAGGGGTCTCCTCATGCATCAAGGAGTAGCCAAGGTCTCCCCTTTGGGGGTGGCCGAAACTCACACAAGGGGTAACTCCCATTTTCGAAACAAGAAAAGAAAAGGAATCATGAAATCAACAATTACACTGCAGGCGAGGGGATACTTACATCCTTTCGCTTGAAAATCACCTTCTCTAAATCCTTAGGGTGCCCTTGGTTGAAGGAAGAGTGAGAGTTCCCTTTGCTAGAACTCCTCTAAACACTTGGCCCTAGTAGAGGGCAAAAATCCTTGGATGGGGTCTTCTTCCTTCCAATTCCCTAGGGTTAGAACCTAGGGTGTATTTTCGAAAATTGAAAAGGGAGAAGGGCTAGGTTTTCGGTGGGGAGAGTGGAGGAAGAAGAAGAAGAAGTTCTTCCTCCCTCTCCCTCTCTTATTTATACTATTCTCATGAAGGGACATGTCTCTTCACTTCCCTAGCTTTAACGAGCACGTTTCTTATTCTCTCAACATGAAACACTCTTGGTGCATTGGTTAAGACATGGTTAGTGTAACTAGGAGGTTCAAGGTTCGATCCTTGCTTCCTCCTTTCTACACTTTCTTTTTATCACATTTTGCACTAATCCACATCAAAGCCCATTAAGCCAAGCCCATCATGAAATTTCATAATAATGTTTCATGAATTCATAACATTACATATGGGCAAAATTTGGGGTGTTACAATCCCTCGTACCTTATAAAAAGTTCGTCCCGAACTTAAAACAGTTCCGGATACTTTAATCGTATTGCCTCCTCTCGTTCCCAGGTGGCTTCTTCGAATTGCTCGTTCCGCCACAGAACCTTTACTAAGGGCACTTCCTTGTTCCTTAGCTTTTTGACTTCCCGATCTAGGATCTGAATAGGTCGGCGTTCGGAACTTAGGTTCTCTTGATCTGGTACTGGTTGGGGCTCTATAATTTGATTCACATCAGAGGTACATTTCCTGAGCATTGATACATGGAAGACATTGTGGATAGCCGACATTTCTGGCGGTAGCTCCAGTTCGTAGGCCACTTTGCCTACCCGTCTCAGGATCTGGTACGGTCCCACATATCGCGGACTCAGCTTCCCTCTCTTCCCGAATCTCATCACCCCTTTCATAGGGGCCACTTTAAGGAATACTGAATCCCCAACATCAAACTCTAGTGGTCTGCGTCGCTTATCAGCGTAGCTTTTCTGCCGACTCTGAGCAGTCTCTATCCTCTGGCGGATATTCTTTATAGCCTGAGTGGTTTCATCTATAATATCAGTCTGGAGTCCCATCTCCTTCTTTTCACCACTCTCAAGCCAGCATATAGGAGATCTGCATTTCCTTCCGTATAGTGCTTCGTACGGTGCCATCCCGATAGTAGCCTGATAACTGTTGTTATAAGCAAACTCTGCCAGGCTCAGGTATCGACACCAGCTTCCCTTGAAGTCCAAGGCACAAGCTCGTAACATGTCCTCTAATATCTGATTTACTCTTTCAGTCTGCCCGTCAGTCTGGGGGTGAAAGGCCGTACTGAATTTCAGCTTCGTGCCAAGAGCCTTCTGCATGTGTCCCCAAAAATCTGAAGTAAATCGACCATCCCGATCAGAGATAATGGTCTTGGGAACCCCGTGTAGTCGGACAATTTCCTTGACGTACAGTTGAGCCAACTGCTCTACTGAGTAGGTCATCCTGATAGCCAGAAAATGGGCAGACTTGGTGAGTCTGTCCACAATAACCCATATACCATCATATCCATTCGTCGTTCTAGGCAGCCCAGAGATGAAATCCATAGAGATGTCTTCCCATTTCCACTCGGGATCGGCAGAGGTTGCAGAACTCCTCCAGGCCTCTGGTGTTCTGCTTTGACCCTCTGGCAGGTCAAACACATACTGATATAGTGGGCTACATCTCGCTTCATACCGGACCACCAAAACTTGCTCTTCAGATCTTGATACATCTTGGTAGACCCAGGATGCATCGCATAAGGCGTTCCGTGAGCTTCCTCGAGCATTCTTGTCCGTAAGTCGGAGTCATCGGGAATACATAATCGATCCCGAAGATATAAGACTCCGCTGTCGAAAATTCGAAATCCATCGTCCTTGCCTTCGAGAACCTCTTGCTTGATCCTCTGAAGACTCGGATCATGATTCTGCTTTTCCAGAATATCGTCGAATAATGTCGGCGCAATTATCAGGGTGGATAACTGTCCTGATATGATTTTAATCCCATAATTCATAATTTCTTCCCCTAGGGGTTGTGACAAAGCTGATAAAGACATCAAAGCAGCACATGATTTCCTACTGAGAGCATCGGCTACCTTGTTGGCTTTTCCCGGATGGTACAGGATCTCACAGTCATAATCCTTGACCAATTCGAGCCATCTGCGTTGTCTCATATTCAGATCTTTCTGGGTGAAGAAATATCGCAGACTCTGGTGATCTGTATAAACTTTACACTGAGTTCCATATAGATAGTGCCTCCATATTTTCAGTGCAAAGACCACCGCTGCTAGTTCCAAGTCATGGGTAGGATAGTTTCTTTCATGTTCCTTCAGCTGCCTAGAGGCATAGGCAATTACTTTCCCATTTTGCATAAGCACAGCTCCGAGTCCCAGTTTGGATGCGTCGCTGTACATATCGAAACCCATATCGCTTTCTGGAAGAGTCAATATCGGAGCGCTAGTCAGCCTCCTTTTCAGTTCAGTAAAGCTCTTCTCACATTCATCGGTCCATACATATTTCTTGTCTTTCTTTGTAAGAGCTGTCATAGGGGCTGCAATCCGAGAGAATCCCTCTACAAATTTTCTGTAATAACCTGCTAGCCCGAGGAAACTTCTGATTTCGCTGGTATTCTTGGGTCTGGTCCAGTTACTCACAGCTTCAATTTTAATTGGGTCCACCATTATTCCTTCCTTGGAGATAACATGTCCTAAGAATGATACTTGATCGCCAGAACTCGCATTTGGAAAATTTAGCATACAGTTGTTCCTTCTGAAGAATCTGTAGTCTCTTACTCAGGTGTTCAGCATGTTCTTCGGGAGTCCTCGAATATATAAGGATATCGTCAATAAAACGATCACAAATCTGTCGAGGAATGCCGAGAATACCCGATTCATTAAGTCCATAAACATAGCTGGAGCATTGGTAACTCCAAATGGCATAACTACGAACTCATAATGTCCGTATCTGGTTCGGAAAGTCGTCTTCGGTATATCCTCCTTATTCACCCTGACTTGGTGATAACCAGATCTCAGGTCAATTTTAGAGAAAACTGTGGCTCCCTTCAGTTGATCGAACAGGTCATCTATCCTGGGTAGAGGGTACCTGTTCTTGATAGTCACGTTGTTCAGTGCCCGATAGTCGATACACATTCGCATCGACCCATCCTTCTTTTTCACGAACAGTACGGGAGCTCCCCAGGGAGAATGACTAGGGCGGATGAGTCCCTTGTCAAGCAGCTCCTGTAACTGTCCCTGTAATTCTTTTAATTCCGTCGGCGCCATACGGTACGGTGCTTTAGAAATGGGGTTAGTACCAGGAATCAATTCAATTTCAAATTCTATATCTCTTTCAGGTGCTAACCCTGGTAAGTCATCGGGAAATACCTCTGGGTAATTGCATACGACTTTGACGTCTTCTAGCTTCGGGCCCTCTGTAGGACTGGTATCAACCACATGAGCTAGAAACCCAGAGCATCCATTTTCTAACATCTTCCTTGCTTTCAGAGCCGATAAGAATTTGCTTGTCCTCTTCTTCGGCTCTCCGATAAATTCAAATAGAATTCCTCCAGAAATTCGGACTCGAAGTCCTTCCACTTCATCTGGTCCACTGACCTTCTAGCTTTTACCCATTCCCACCACATCCTGGCGTCCCAGTGAGGCAGAACGAGACACATTTAATTTTCTCATGCTCGGGCCAGTCTAATAATTCACTGTGCTCTCAATGTCTTGAGCCAGGCCTGGGCGTCCCAGGGCTCGCAGGTGCCAGAGAACTTTTCCGGCTTCAGTCTCTGCCACTGAATCAGATAGGCCTCCTGTCGGACTCCTCTGGCCGGAGTGTCCGGGGGTGCCTGTGCAGTTGGAGGCTCAGTAGGTATCACATTCTGACTTCCCTGCGGGGTTGCAGTGTTCCCCTGCTGGGTCATCAGAGTGTTTATTATCTGCTGTTGTTCAGTGACCTGACGCTGCAGATCTGTGATCACTTGCATCATATTAGGTGGGGGTGCTGTCTCATTACCCCGATTGCTACGTCTCTAGCCATATCTATCATACAGGTGATAAATGACTACATAAGAATTAACACTACTTTCATTGTTATGCAAGTATTAATCATCTCCATATAATCATTACTGTACATGAAATAAAGTAAAGCGAGGTTAGGATCTCTTACTTGGAAGCGGCAGGATGAAGCTTGATGTATGTGTAGTGGAGGGGAAATCTGCTCTGATACCAACTTGTAACGCCCGCCCTTATATCTACTCTCGGGGCGGGGTTACGTACAATCAATCATATAAATTTTTAACATAAAATAAAAACACAAGTGCAAGGACTAAGTACTGAGCATGCTTGTTTAAAACTACCAAGTGATATTTACAAGTGCTAAGTATATCAGTCAGTGCATGCCAATCAGATATCATGCTTTAATGATTAGAACATGGTAGGTTCACAAGTAGTTCAACTCAACATATAAGAGTAATCCAAGTGTAATTTCTAATATTCAAAAGTACCAACTCTAATCACTAGCATTTATTATTGAAGAAAACATTATCATAGGCATAGTAATGTAGATATAAAAATCTTTCTTTCCCGAGCCACCACCCCACACATCTTCAGCCCTCCTGCCTCTTCCTTTAGTTTAAGTGTCCCTTACCCTTATCTGCAGCATAAGACAACACATAAACTAGTAAGCACAAATGCTTAGTAAGGATCCTGTCCTACTCGCAAAATCCATACGAAGAATACAACATGTACACATAAGGAATCATAAGCATGAGTTTATCATAGCATACTAAACATCCAAGTTTCTAAGCAAGCAGTATAAAGTATCTTAAGCATACCCTTCACATATAATAAATGTTTTCAAAACAATTCCATAAAGGTATTACTTAAAAATATTTCAACATCATATAGGGCCCAGTTGTGTACCACATAATGCGCGTTCCCTAATGAATTGGGGTAGCGAGCCACCAATCCCATTAGAGCAGGACCCTTCCGTCCTACCGGAGCCATGACCTTAAGTTAACATGCACCCCGGATTTGTTTAACGACCCCCTTCCGAGTCGGGTACACAACTTACAAAGTAAAATACTTATCATGTCTTTACATATATGCTAAGGAGTACTCCAATTCACTTCTCAAGGGACACACCACTCTTCAAGAGTGCTCATGATCCCATAGGGACACACCACACAACATAAGGGTGTTCTTGATCCCATACTTAGTGGAGTATCCTTTCAAGCATTTTAACATACACATCACATGCAATCTCATAAGGGTGCCCCATGGGCTATAAGACATGCTCATACATACATCATGCTTCAACCACTTAACATACTTTATATATGACAAGATTGGTCACATAGATCATACTCATATCATAGGAAGTGGTAGCATGCTTCATGGATTAAATTTATTCTTCCTAACCCTAAACTAGGGTTTGGCCGAATTCCATAAGGTAAGGATAGGTTAGGTTTTTTTTGACATCAAACATCCCATACAAGCATCACATATCTATACATCATGTATCATACTAAGCATAGCATACATCATGGGGTAATCAACCTTCACAACCCTAATGTTCCTTGCCTTGGCCGAAAGTCATGCTAGGGAAAAATTAAGTTTTCCAATCAAACATTCCATTTAAACATCACGTGCATATATACATATCATCATCCCAAACATAAGCATATCTCATAGGGTACATCCCATGCAAGCATCACACATATATATATCATGTATCATACTAAGCATAGCATACATCATGGGGTAATCAACCTTCACAACCCTAATGGTTCATGCCTTGGCCGAAAGTCATGCTAGGGGAATGTTAAGTTTTCCAATCAAACATTCCATTTAACATCACATGCATATACATATCATCATCCCCAAACATAAGCATATATCATAGGGTAGTTTAACCTTCACAAACCCTAATCTATTCATGTTGGCCAAATGGTGTAGGGTAGGGGGATTAGGGTTTTTGAAATCAAACCTTCACACAACCATTTATACAAACACCTTGTCTACACTACTAAGCATGGATACATCATGGAGAATTTCAACCCTCACTAATCCTAATGGTTCATGGCCGAATGGTGTAGGGTGCTCAACCCCTAGTTTTTGGCATCACAATATGAAGGGAAAACAACCTATCTATATACCCTAAGTCCCAAGGGGTCTCCTCATGCATCAAGGAGTAGCCAAGGTCTCCCCTTTGGGGGTGGCCGAAACTCACACAAGGGGTAACTCCCATTTTCGAAACAAGAAAAGAAAAGGAATCATGAAATCAACAATTACACTACAGGCGAGGGGATACTTACATCCTTTCGCTTGAAAATCACCTTCTCTAAATCCTTAGGGTGCCCTTGGTTGAAGGAAGAGTGAGAGTTCCCTTTGCTAGAACTCCTCTAAACACTTGGCCCTAGTAGAGGGCAAAAAATCCTTGGATGGGGTCTTCTTCCTTCCAATTCCCTAGGGTTAGAACTCTAGGGTGTATTTTCGAAAATTGAAAAGGGAGAAGGGCTAGGGTTTTCGGTGGGGAGAGTGGAGAAGAAGAAGAATCAAAGTTCTTCCTCCCTCTCCCTCTCTTATTTATACTATTCTCATGAAGGGACATGTCTCTTCACTTCCCTAGCTTTAACGAGCACGTTTCTTATTCTCTCAACACAAAACACTCTTGGTGCATTGGTTAAGACATAGTTAGTGTAGCTAGGAGGTCCAAGGTTCGATCCTTGCTTCCTCCTTTCTACACTTTCTTTTTATCATATTTTGCACTAATCCACATCAAAACCCATTAAGCCAAGCCCATCATGACATTTCATAATAATGTTTCATGAATTCATAACCTTACATATGGGAAAAATTTGGGGTGTTACAGTAACCATGTTTAAGAATGATAGCTAAGATATGCCAATATGAGTTGCATGGTTTAAACGCATATGTATGAAGTTTTAAATTATTCCGCTGCATTAAGATCTCCATATGCATATATGTATGTTCGCGTAGTGCCGCCTTCCGCCTACATCGTAGGGCGGGAAGGGTGGGCGTTACAGGTTGGTATCAGAGCCAAGTTGCCATCTCACTACACACAGATCAAGCCTTCTTCCTGCAGCTTCCAAGTAAGTACCTCTATGCATACCTTACTTTCTTTTATGATTGTAGAATTTGCAAGTATGAATGATACCTTATGATAGAGAGTACTTTTAGGATATGTAAATATGAACGATACCTTACCTTACTTTATGATATCAGATACTTTAGAGTTTGATATGCGGGTAGGAATAACAATAACTTAAAGTAGCCTTTTTGGGTCATATTATTTCCAAAGACGGAGTTTTGGTAGACCCAATAAAGATTGAAGCTGTGAGTAACTGGAGCAGGCCGAAGAACGCCAGTGAAATCAGAAGCTTACTCGGGCTGGCAGGCTATTATCGAAAATTTGTGGAGGACTTCTCAAGAATTGCAGCCCGTCTAACGGCTCTCACCCGGAAGAATAAAAAGTACGAATGGATGGAAAACTGTTAAAGGAGTTTCCTGGAACTAAAAAAAAGACTTACAAGTGCTTTGATTCTTACTCTTCCTGAAAGTAACTAGAGCTTCGACATGTACAGCGACGCCTCCAAATTGGGACTCGGAGCTGTACTTATGCAGAGTGGTAAAGTCATTGCCTACGCCTCTAGACAACTCAAAGAACATGAAAAGAACTACCCCACTCACGATCTAGAACTGGTCGTCGTGGTCTTCGCTCTCAAAATATGGAGGCATTATCTATATGGAGTGCAGTGTAGGATTTATACAGACCACCAGAGTCTGTGATATTTGTTCACTCAGAAAGACCTAAATATGAGACAACGTCGATGGCTTGAGTTAGTGAAGGACTACGACTGTGAGATCTTCTATCATCCGAGGAAGGCAAACAAAGTGGCCGATGCACTCAGCCGGAAGTCCAGTGCCACCTTGATGTCCTTATCAGTATTACCCCGCCCACTCGAAAGAGAAATTATGAATTTTGGGGCCGAGATCATTTCCGGACAGCTTTCTACCAGGACCATATCACCGACGCTGTTCGACGACATATTAGAAAAATGAAATGGCGATCTGAGTCTTCAGAGAATCAAGCAGGAGATTCTAGAAGGAAAGGACGATGGATTTCGTATCGCCGACAGTGGAGTATTATACCTTAGGGATCATCTATGTATCCCTAATGATCCGGAGCTGCGGAAGGAAATATTAGCAGAAGCTCACGGAACCCCTTATTCGATGCATCCGGGATCCACCAAAATGTATCAAGACCTGAAGGAGAAATTCTGGTGGTTCGGTATGAAGAGGGACGTGGCTCAGCATGTCAGCACTTGCCTGACCTGCCAACGAGTGAAAACGGAACACCAGCGACCCAGAGGAGTTCTGCAGCCACTTCCAATTCCAGAATGGAAATGGAAAGATATCTCTATGGATTTCATTTCAGGACTTCCCAAGACAACGAACGGATATGATGCGATATGGGTAATTGTGGACAGATTGACGAAGTCTGCCCATTTCCTAGCAATCAAGATGACCTATTCGATTGAGCAACTGGCTCAATTATATGCTAAGGAGATAATCAGACTTCACAGAGTTCCCAAGACCATCATCTCAGATAGGGACGGTCGCTTCACCTCACATTTTTGGGAATGCGTCCAGAAGTCTCTTGGCACTAAGCTACGATTCAGTACCGCCTTTCACCCGCAGACTGACGGGCAAACTGAACGAGTGAATCAAGTACTGGAGGACATGTTACGAGCTTGTGCCCTGGATTTCAAAGGGAGTTGGTGCCGATATCTGTGCTTAGCGGAATTCGCTTACAATAATAGCTACCAAGCTACTATCGGAATGGCACCTTATGAAGCTTTGTACGGGAGAAGATGTAGGTCTCCGATCTGTTGGTACGAAGGTGGTGAAAAGAAGGAAATGGGGCTCAAGACGGATTTTATCGACGACACCACCCGAGCTATACAGAACATCCGACAACGAATAGAAGCTGCTCAGAGCCGGCAGAAGAATTATGCGGATGTCCGACGTAGGCCCCTGGAATTCGATGTTGGAGACTTGGTATTCCTCAGAGTGGCCCCTATGAAAGGGGTAACGAGATTCGGGAAGAAAGGAAAACTAAGTTCGCGTTATGTGGGACCGTACCAGATCCTGAACAGAGTCGGCAAGGTGGCTTATGATCTGGAGCTGCCCCAAGAGATGTCGGCTATTCAAAACGTGTTCCATGTGTCAATGCTCAAGAAGTGTATTCCAAACGCGGATCAAATGATCGAGCCACAGACAGTACAAGTTCAGGAGGACCTATGTTTTGAAAGCCGACCTATCCAGATTCTTGATCAAGAAGTCAAAAAGCTAAGGAACAAGGAGGTACCCTTAGTCAATGTCCTATGGCAAAGTCAAAGGTTTGAGGAAGCTACCTGGGAACGCGAGGACGATATGAGACGCAAGTACCCGGAGCTATTCTAGGTTGGAGGATGAACTTTCATGAGGTGTGGGGGATTGTAACGACCACAAAATCCTCTCAATATTTTCCTTTAAAATATTGATCATGCCTATATGGATTCTTGAGTAATATATGAATACTAGCATGAACCTTAGCATGATTTCTTATATAGATTAAAAAGCTAAGTACTAATGGGTCTTACATGGGCTCTTCTAGTACCATGGCTATTAGTGGACCTTAGGTAGAATTTAGCATAAATAAAAATGAATTCCAATTAGGAATATTAGTATGACTCTTGGTGGGCTCTTATGTGGGCCTTGCCAAAAACAAGAGTAAATGGGATAAAAAGAAAGTGCATGCACCAAGGATTGAACCTTGGACCTATAGCCTTATCATGCATGTACTAACTAATTCACCTAGCAAGGGAGTGCTATTGGGAAAGAGAGAAGAATTTAGTTGAGGCTAAAGGAAGTTGAAGAGGCACCATATGAAGAGGCACCATGCCCCTTCACTTAGTATAAAAGGGATGGATGAGAAGTGAAGAGGCTTAAGTTACTTTTCTTCCACCAAGGCTCTTCCTCTCCTCTCTTCTTCCTCCTCCTTGCCTCCTCCTTCACCAAGGAGATTTCCCCTTGGAAAACTTCACAAGAGGACTCCCTCTTGAAGATCCAAGTTCTTCTACAAGGCTACAAGGGCAAGGGGTGTTCTAAAGTCAAGAAGGTTTTCATTTTCTTTCTCTATTCAAGGTTTATAACCAAGATAAAAAGAGGTAAGACTCCCTCACCTGTGGTATAATAGTTTTTATGTTGTCTATCATGATTTAAGTTTTGTTTGGGATCTATGTTGAGAAAACTGTGGACTTAGGGTTCCTACAACTTTCGGCCAAGCACCCTTTTTGGGTTTAGGATGATGTTAAAACCTCACTTATGCTTCCTAATGCTTTCTCATGATAAATAAAGAATGAATTATGAGTTGTGGAATTTTTGTAGCACCCTAAGACCCTCATGAAGTTTCGGCCACCTCTTCCTTTCCATGGTTAGGATTAGATCTAACCCTCCAAGCATGCTTATTATGATTCCCTATGATATAATGGATGTTAATTGTGAATTATATGAATTTTCCATGGATTTAAGACCCCTCTAGGGTTTCGGCCAAGACCAAATTATAGGGCTAGGAATTAGGGTTAGCCCCAATCATGTGTTCTAATGGCTTCCTATGGCATTGTATGTATTGTATGAGCTTTACTTTACTTATGGTACCTCACATGTTGCTAGAATAATGGGACTTTTATCTACAACATTTGGTCAAGCACCAAGTCTAGGGTTTGGGTTAGTCTAAGGTTTCAAGTGTACTTGTTTATGGGTTATTATGATGTAGATATATGTTCAAGCATATTGTATGAATTTTATGATGCCTAAACTCTAACTTTATGTGCTATGCATCATGACCTTGTATGCTTATATTATGTGTCATGTTTTAGTAGGTTTATTTATGGATGTTTTAAACCATATACCATGAACACATGTGTTGTGAAGTAAGCATCATGTTTATGTAGAATTATCCATGCATTAGGTTAAATGCCTTCAACATATGTATATTATGGTTATGTAAACCTACGTATGTATTATATTGAATGTCATGAACCTATGTAGTATGTATCATGTTCATATGGATCCTACCCATGCATGCTTTATGATAGATACCATGATCATGTATGCTATGTGATATGTACCATATATGAAAAAAAACTTATCTATGCATGCTTACCTTATGTACCATGATCATGCAAGCTTTATGAACTAAGATGATGTTTATGCCATAAGGCATAATTATGTATGTATGTCATGTCTTATGAATGAAGATGATGTTCATGCCTCTAAGGCATAATGATGTGTGCATGACATACCTTATGAATGAAGATGATGTTCATGCCGTTAAGGCATAATGATGTTATGCATTAACTATGAATGATGAAATGCTAAATATGCTTTTTACCATGCTTCATGTATTAAGATCGTGTTTTGTCTTTGAAATATGTCATGTAAGTTCTATGTATGATGTAAAAAGAAGCATGTGAAGCTATTTTACTTTATGGATGGGCTTGTACCAGACCCAAGTAAGGTCCAAGGGATGGGCTCCTTATGAAAGCCTCGGTGTGGGACTACCGAAGCTATCCCCGGTTCTGGGACTACCGAAGCTGTCCAACAGGGATGGCTCCTTATGAAAGCCTCGGTTCTGGACTACCGAAGCTGTCCCTAGGTTGAAGGTAACCTAGTACCCTACTAGGTCGAGACTAGCTACCTCGTATTTACTTAGGGATGCGTGCAAATGATGGATGTATGTATGTGGCCCAAGCCGGGCCCCCCATGATGTTATGATTTATGTTAAAGTATTTATAATTATGATTTTCAAATAAGCATCTTTATGTTATGTGCATTTAACTCATGCATTCATTCATGCTATGCATCTATGCCATGTCAAGTATGTCATATGCTTATGTTTATGTCAAGAACTATGTCATGTCAAGTATGTCATATGCTTATGTTTATGTCAAGAACTATGTCATGTCAAGTATGTCGTATGCTTATGTTTATGTCAAGAACTATGCCATGTCAAGTATGTCATATGCTTATGTTTATGTCAAGGACTATGTCATGTCAAGTATGTTCATTTGCTTATATTTTATGTCAAGTACTTCTTATGCCATGAGCTCTATGCACCTTCATTTCATATTAAGCACTTCTATATGATTATGTGTTTTCATGTACATCTATATGCCTCCTCATGTCAAATGCTTTATGAATACCTTCTCATGATATGCTTTTGTGTTATGTTACACTCTCTATGTTATGTCTTTCTATTGACTATATGTGACGTATGATTTTAGTGAGTAGGAAAGAGTCTTACTAAGCCAATGTGCTTATAAGTTTTATTTTCTTATACCGCAGATCAAGCAAGAGGATACTAAGTTAAGGGAAGCAGTAGGAGGGGCAAGTGTGTGTGTGTGGCAGTGACTTGGCAAAAGAAAAAGAAAAAAATCCTATCACCCATAATTGTCACATGTCTTATGTTTTGCATTGTCAACTCTAGTTTCATGTTATACTTTATGATAGTTTTTCCTAAAGAATAACTTATGTTGATTTCCATGATGTGTTCGTTTAGAACAATATGTTGGCTTTAAGCTTGATGGTAGGATAAATTATGTCATGTTCAAGAATGTTATGTCTCACATGCTATGTCTTATTTCTTTTATGTTATGAAATGCTAAGTTACCAAGTAACCATGTTTAAGAATGATAGCTAAGATATGTCAATATGAGTTGCATGGTTTAAACGCATATGTATGAAGTTTTAAATTATTCCGCTGCATTAAGATCTCCATATGCATATATGTATGTTCGCGTAGCACCGCCTTCCGCCTACATCATAGGGCTGGAAGGGCGGGCGTTACAGAGTATACAGGTGGATTGAGAAGGACGTGCATGACATCCAAGGGATGGAAGCCAGGAGGAAGAACGCTTGAGGAGAAGGCCAAAGAAGGGTTCGGGTAAGCCCAACTCTTGAAAGTCCGAGATCACCCAGACGTCCAATGTTGAAGATTGGTGAACGAGCAGTTGACTAATCAACCTAGGTGCCCAAGTCAAACTTAGGCGACATGTATTGGGGTGCCCTCATTCACTTAGCGCCCGTGTTCCCAGACACTTGAAACAACTCGTGCGCCCATGTGGCCATACTCTATCCAGAAAGTAGACATTTCATAATCGTTGCAACGTGGATAAACATTGACCATGTGTTAGGCGCCCGTATGCGCTAGGGCACCCGAGAAGCGTCATGTCAGCATTGCGATAAGCATTCATAGGGGCTATAAATAGACTCCTGAACTCAGTTTATTTCAACAATTCGATTGTAATCAAAAACTTCTACTGTTCTTTCATTTTTCTCTGAGTTTCATTATGTAAGAGGCTTCTCCACCCAGAAGGAATATTCTAGAGATAGTACTACATTTGCCTTAGATTAGTAACCTTCCTGGTTACAAACCAAATAATTCGTCAAGGTCTCTGTCTTTTTGGTTATTTCATTTTTATGTTATTGTTTTGCTTGTGAACTAACTTCTATCTTTGTTAAGCAAATCAAAAGATCGAGTTTTATTTTCAAGGGCAATTCACACCCTCTTGCTGATCGAATGATCCCAATAGTCAGATGTTAAGCCGAGATCACATTTGGCTATGCAAGTTTGGTACACTAGACCATCACTAAGGAAACACGGGTTATCATAGAAATCAACCACCAAGTCGAGATATATAGGATTGTCACAATACATAAGTCTTTCTAATCGACAAGGTTTTAAAATTCACTAGGCGCTAGTCAGGCGCCATGCCAGTACCTAGTGCCTAGGCCACCTAGGAAGGGACTAGGCATCGCTTGTCGGATTCGATGCTATAACATAAATTACATAATAAATCATATTCTATAACTCCAACACAATAACATTAAATTTAAAATGAGTTTAAAATTACATAACTAATAAAATATCATAAATTTATTCTACATGTTAACTCTGATTTGTCCCACTACTTAGTACATGGAGATAAGGTTTGGTGCTAGCCACTAGGGCAAGCCAACAAATCAATTTTCTTGTTGGACCAAAGTTTAGGGCGTATAAAACATAAGCCCAACACAAGAAAGTTACATCTCAATTTTTTTAATTGGACTTTAAATTTAAAAGTCCAAACTAATAAAAATCATGAAAACCCTCCACTATTTCCATGGCACCTAGATGATTCAATCGATTAGTCGGTGCCTAGGGCCACTTAATCCCGATTAGGCACCAAGACCACCTAGGCTAGCCGACTAGGATATTTCGATGCGGCTGGCTGGCTCCTAGGGCCTAGGCAGCGCCTTCGCAGTCACCTAGGCTGATTTTTAGAACACTACTAATTGACAATGAGTGACAATTTCTAAGATATCAAGACACTAGTCACAAAACAATTTTGCATGTAGATATCAAGTAAGAATGATTTTGAATGAGTTAGGTCACTCACTAGAGCTCTTTCCCTTAGAAGAAGTCCTAGAGGGATCTTCACCAACCTCAATCTACCTACGTTTGGTTCTACATATATGCATGAATACATCAACAATGATTAGAAACAATGATATGAATAATCATGTAACAAAATTTAGACAAGGCCAAGAGCTATACATCGGCACCATAGTTGTGGAGAAAAGACGATCGAAATTGTTTTGATGAAGTGTGCAAGGGTCAGGAGGCACGTGAGTTGATCAGAGGAGCTTCTAAAAGGATGTCAAAACCCTAGAGTATGTTTTCAAGAGAGAAATGAGGAAGATTAGGGTTTGGGGTTGGTAAAGAGAAGAACTAGTGTACTAGGGTCTTACCTAGGGTCGTGAGAGAGAGAGAGAGAGAGTTTTTGACTGGAAGAAGATCATTAGATTTTTTTCAAGATCGACAGCCTTTGTCGCCAAGGGAAATGACGTACAGAAACTAGACAGTGTGAGGGACCAAGTTCCTGAAGAGGATCCATGAGTCACCAAAGCACTAGGCTTGAGTCACCAAAGCACCAGTCGACTGGTCGAATTCGAATGACAATTCAAATTCTGGTCACCATCAATCGACTAATCCTGGACCAGTCGACTGATCTTTTGTGAACCCTATCAGTCGTTTGGTCCCTCACCAGTCGACTGGTCCACTTCCTAAGTCTAGGGTTACCCTTCCCGAGTACATTTCTCTCAGCACTCGACCCCTCACGACTTAGCCCCCGAGCACAATTCCCTCAGCACTCGAAACCTCACGACCTGGTTGACTCTTCATCCAGCAGCCTCAATCTGTTTCCTTCAAGCCCTCTTCGACTTTGGCTCCTGTCCCTCAGATGTGCACACAAGCCCTCGGCTTGCCTCCATGTCATCCTTCATGCATGCCTCGAAGTCCGCTTCCCTCAGCTCATCGTTCATGCTCCAGTAGTCTCGACCTGTTGCCTTCAAGCCTTCTTCGACTTTGACCCTCGTCCCTCAGATGCGCACACAGACCCTCGGCTTGCCTCCATGCCATCCTTTCCTTATGCCTCGAAGTCTGCTTCCCTCGGCTCATCGTCCCTGCTTTGTCCATGGTCCCTCGGATGTGCACACAAGCCCACGGCTTGCCTCCATGCCACCCTTCACCGTACCCGAAGATGTCCAACCAAGTCTATGTGTATCCTGCAAATCTGCACACTCACATACACATATTAGATCAACATAAAATTCTAACTTAACCATATTGACACACACATCAAAACCCATGATCCTCCCGATCATACTTGGGTCGATTGCCCCAACAATCTCCCCCTTTTTGATGTGTGACACTATGTTTAAGTTAGGTGCAAAAACAACAACAACAATTGAAAATTAAAGACATAACACATTAAAAGACATAAACATGCCCTCCCCCTTAACCTATGCCCTCCACATAATTTTCAATTCTTCACAACACCAAATTAAGTTACACCTAACTTAAAACCACAAGTTCTCCCCCTTTGACACCATCAAAAAGATTGCCCCAAGCAATCCTAACCCTAATATCAATGAGAACACTTTTCCATTTCTGAAACCCCTAAAATCAAAAAACAGTAGTACCAGTTGACTGCCCAGCTACCAGTCGACTGGTGTCTGCAATTTACAAACCCACAGAAAGATCAGTCAATTGCCCCAAGGGCAGTCGACTGATACATAACAAACTGAATATTCTCAGTCGAAATTCAGAAATCTTAGAAAATTCCACAAAATTCAAAAAAATCTAAAATTTTGCAAGCATATTTCTTAAGATATACTCTACCCTAGAAAAATATAGTTTCATGAAAATATCAAATATGCTTGACTTTTTGAAAAAAAAATCTAATTATGTGAAAATGCTTCATTTTGTGTCAACTTTCTATCCTAACTTTGAATCCATGTGTTTGTCAAGCCTATCCTATACCATTTAAACCATAGAATTGTTTTCAAGTCTCCCCCTTCTTTTCATATATTTTTTTTAAGATAAAGCACATGATAAAACCTCCCCCTTTATCCCTTATCTCTAGATATAGACATATACATGAAAGTTTCCTTATGCCTATAATAGCAAGATAATATCATTCCATATGGGCAATATAAAGTCATGCATTGAAGATTCATATAAGCAATACCAAACATAGATTAAAAGTTTCATATAAACCCATACTAAAACATAAAAAGTGTCACAAGGTCATAGCCCCGAAGTTTCCGAATGTTACAATACTAAATTAAGTGTTTGAGAGAAAAAACATAAAACCCAAGCTACACACTCTCAACACTAGCACCACCCAATCAACCTGAACTACATGTCATCGCCTGGAGGAGGAGGAGGAGGGGTCTGATACATAAGGTTCTAGTGCTGCATCATCTCGTACATCTCATCCTGTCGCTGCTGGAACCTTCGAAAGTTCTCCTTGAGCCCGTGGACCACCCCCTGAATGTCAACCTGCCGCTGCTGAAACGTTTGAAAGTACTCCCTAGGACCATGTATCTCTGACTGTAGTAGGGAGAACTGCTCTTGTGTAACCCCAGCAACAGCAGTAGCAGGCGCAACCTCCTCATCATCATCTAAACTGGAGGAACCAGGACGACATCTCTAAACCATCACCCCGTCCTGGCACTCAATCCCCGCCAAGGACAGTTGTCGTGAATCGTTCTGATCGTAGTCCTTGGACAGACGATGCACCTGACCTCTAGTAGTGCAAATACCTTTAGACTCAAAGAATTAGGTCAAAACATGACCGAAAGGCATGTAGATCTTCGTGTTGACACTATATGAAAAATGGACAATGGATGCAAATACATGCAAGGTGATATCAATATCTAACCTCCTTTCTAATGCATACATCATAACCAAGTGAGGCAGTCGAATCTTCGACCTTCCCTTGGTGACAATAGGTAAAATGCAATATAAGACAATCTTGTACAATACGTTGCTGACTGGAGTCATGCGCTTGGCTGTAAAGATACGCTGTAGATGAGGTCGAGGTCTTTCAAAATAGTGGCGATGGATTTGATCCAGTGTTACATTAGGAAAGGTGAAAGGCTCGATAACTTTTGGAAAACATGTAAATGCATAATCGGAAGCCCTACACTCTAAAAATGATCCTAAGACTGCAGATGAAAAGGGGATCGTAACTCCTGCTACCATGGACTCATACGTCCCATCATCGGGACTAATGCATGTAAGATTAGCATAAAATTCTTTGCACAGATCAATGTTAACATAGTGCTGACAATAGACTAGCTGCTCTAAACAAAAATGGGTAATCATCTCAACAATATGAGGGGTATTTTCTTGGAAATATGATCGGTTAAGATACCTACAGTTCATTAATACAAAGTCAGTAATTGCAAATCTCCGTCGGCATTCCTCGGAACAAAATCGAGGCGCCTCAGGATTTACAGAGTGTTGTTGGGATAATACCTCACCCATCCTTCTCTTTTGTACAACTCTAAGATGCAAATTACCCATGTATGTACCAAAAGTTACCCAATAAAGAAGGAAAACAAGGAAAAACATGCAAAAAGGAACAGGTTAGTCATGAATCATGAACTAAATGTGAAAAATAAACCACACAAGTCGTTACCGTTTTCCCGCACATTGCATGATGAATGTTGATAGAGATTGACTCAAAGAGGGATGTTCTTCTAGTCCTAGACCTAGATCTGAGTTGGAGAAAGACTAGGAATGTGATTTTCGGGCCTTGGGAAGGCTTGAAGAAGTAAGGGAGGTTGAGGGAGGAGAGAAATCGCAGGGGGTGGCGTTGAAACCCTAGGTTTAGCCACCCCCACGCAGTCGTTCCTTTTAAATTAATCCAGATCAGTCGACTGCCCCTAGATCAGTCGACTGATAAACCTTACAGAAAGATCAGTCGATTGCCCTGGGCAGTCGACTGCTATATTGAATATCCTAGTTTCTAATTTAAACTGGACCAGTCAACTGGTGCAAAACTAGTCGACTGATACCCAATTTTTAACTTTTCTGTCCTAACTTCATAAAGGAACAACTAATTCTGCAAACCTCAAAAAATTCTCAACCTTTGTAGAGAGATTTGTAACACCTATGTCTACTTGGAAAAAAATATGTTTCCGAATAAATCTATTGCCAATCCCAAGTTTGACACAAAATTCAAAACTATCTAGTTTGTTCAATTTATCCTTGACCTAAAGTCCTAGTCTTGATCTCTTCTTGATGTATCTTCTCATTCTCTACCACAATGCATTCCTAGCATTGATTTATATAGTATCTAGACATTGAAAATCAATTTCCATGCAAATATAGTCTTATTGCCATCTTTTGATCCATAAAACTCACTTTTGATGTGCCAAATCCCTAGGATAAAGACTCAATCTAGTCTTCCAAATCCTTTGGCACATTTCACAATCCATCTAGTCCCCTAGGAGAAATCCTCCCGAGATACATTGGCCATGGATCCCATCTTGAATCCTAGAGCTCTCCCTTGAGTTCTTAGCCTTAGTCACCTCCCTAGATAACTCATCTATAATGGCAAGGTCACACATGTGTACCTCCGGTACTTCTTGACCTACACCCCTTGCTTCCTTAACTTTCCACACCTTGTCCTTGGTTAAAGTCTTCTTCTCTCCTTTAAATGGCTTCCCCTTGCCATTTTTGGTCTTCCCCTTGCTATAGTCATATGGCATCCTTGCATATGATTTTTCAATAGCATTTGATCTTGTAGATCGATATCCTATACCCGGTCTATTATTTTCGGGGTGTTTACTCCTTAACACCATGTCTAAGCCCCTATATCCACTAGTGAGTCTATCTAGGATTTTCTCTAATTTATCAAGTCTTGCCCTCAAGACTTGATTTTCCCTTTCTAAGTTCTTCACCTTAGTGTCACCATGTCCACTTTGGACATTTCTAGATCTACCAACTTGCCTAGGCATGTGTCTTCCTTTCTTTGGATTAATGCCTTGGTCCTTAGGTTTAAAAATCCTAGGTTTATCATGATATATAGATTCCTTAGGGTTTTGAGATACAACATTAACCCTACTCCTATCACAGTATTTAAAACCAAAATTATGCATAGACAAATAATTCTCATTACTTCTAACATTCATGGAGGAGTTTGAAAAACGCTTAAAGTTAGGGATTACCTCCCTTACCCTTGTAGCTCCCCCTTGATATGAGCTTTTCTTCTTTTCCTCCTCCCACTTCCTCAAATGCTCCAATTTCTTAAACTCTCCTTTCCTTGGGCATTTGGTGTGGTAATGTCCTAGCTCACCACACGTGTAATACCGAATGTGCTTTTTCTCCTTCTTTTCCCTACAACCCATGTTAGAGTTTAAATGAATTGACTTGGGTTTAGGGTTTACCTCCTCTTTACCTAATGGACACTTGTCCTTGTAGTGTCCCTTCTTGTTGCACCCAAAGCAAATGATGTGGTCTTTGGATCTTACTTTGGTGGAGGTGGTGACTTCTTCTTGCTCCGGTATTGAGGGTGGTCTCTCCTCCCCCTCAACCCTTGAAGTGGAGCCCTCCTCTTCTTCCCTTGATGAAGTGGATGATCTTTCCCTTTCTTGTGCCACTTCGGATGTTGAGCTTCTTTCTTCATCCGATTGGTCGTTCTCCTCTTCTTGGACCATTGAGCTCATTTCCTTGGGCTCTTCCACTTCTTGAGCTTGTGTAGGGTTTTCATGGAATGCTACCATTTTGTTTCATAATTCGTGTGCGTTTTGATATTCACCTACACCACTAATTGTTGGATCGAGAGAAATGATAGAGGGGGGGTGAATATCGTTAAATGCTTTTCGGATAAAAACTAGAGCAAGTACGCAGCGGAATAAAAACAATCGCCAACACAGGTAGTTTTACTTGGTTCGGAGCCTAGGTCGACTCCTACTCCAAGGCCCACGGTCGTTGACCGTTTTCTGTGGGCAATTCTATAAGTGCGCAAAAACAGTTTACAAGAGTTGTACAATTGTAGTATAGTAAACTGAAAGAAAATAACTCTTCGTTATCGACGTCTGGTGTAGTTTATACTTCGGTGCAGATGGACATCGTAGGCGCTTGAGTCGTGAGTGAAAGGTTCTCGGAGCAGAGCGCTTTGAGTCGAAGAGCAAGTTGGCGTTGGAAGAAGTGTTGTACGAAGCCTTGGGGTCGAGGGCCTATTTATAGCCCCTGGGGGCGTCCGGAACGTCGGGGGCGCCCCCCCCCCCACGAGTCAACCCATCCGCTTCCGTCTCGGTCAGCTCTGATCCCTTAAAACTCGGGATCAGGCTTTGACGGGGGCGCCCGCAACGCTGGGGGCGCCTGGGCTGACCGGGTCTCCTCTTATCCGTTGGCTTCGCTGGGTTCTACTTCGTTAGCTTCAACTGGGGGCGCCCGGGAGCATAGGGGGGCGCCCGGGAGCACGGGGGCGCCCCGCGCATGAGCTGTCGAAGCCTGCCATTGCTTCATGTGTTTTGTGTTCACCTTAGGGGCGCCCGAGACACTCCGGGCGCCCTGGTCAGCTGCTGCCTCACTCCTTTGAGGCTCTCAGAGCTGCAGACACTCGTTCCTTCGATCCTGCATCCAGGGTTAGTCCAAAACACCATAAAGAAATAAGATGTTAGTTTATACAGCCTTAGCTGTCTTGGTTCTGACTTTGGGCCTCCCAAATGGAGCCCTAGGTCGAACCGACGCCTACTATTCCCTCGACGGGGAACGCGTCCTCACCTACTCCTCTCGGGAGAGTTTACCTGATGCCAACCAACTCCTCCGGTTGGACTTTTGCCTAGCGGTCCTTCGCCAGGTCTTACATACCAAGTTGTCCTTCGCCCGGTGCCTAGCAGTCCTTCACTAGGTCTTCAGTCCCAAGCTATCCTTCGCCTGGTGCCTAGCAGTCCTTCGCTAGGGCTTCAGTACCCTAGCATTCCTTCGCCAGTGCCTAGCAGTCCTTCGCTAGGACTTTAGTCCCCTGGCATTCCTTCGCCAGTGCCTAGCAGTCCTTCGCTAGGACTTTTTACCCTTGCATTCCTTCGCCAGTGCCTAGCAGCCCTTCGCTAGGACTTTTCTTGCACACTTGAGTAACATGTTAGATAACAAATGAGACTTAACTTTTGAACCCTTTTGCCATTATCAAAACTCAGGTTCGACTTGGGTGCTTTCTGCACCAACACTAATTACATTATTAGGCAAAATATTAAGTAAAATTGAAAACCTGAAAAATGAAATTCTGTCCGGTGCCAAATCCATATGCTACCTCTGAACACCAACAAATAGGAATCAAAATTGTCAC
>JAGFNQ010006068.1:114588-208162 GCA_024364735.1 Boesenbergia rotunda
GTGGAGAAACCTCTCCACAGCATTTTAATCACAGATAAAGTTTAAGCACATAGAAACAACAAGAAGGATCTTACTCAAGCACTTAGCAAGGACAAGAACACAGCGAGCTTCCCTGAGCTCCACCCAGTGGCGATCTCACGCAAGAACCCCTCTTCGTGTCTTCCCACTGTCGGACTCCAAGCTCCTTGTTCTCTCCTTCAAGCGCTCAAGTAATGGATGATTGCTCTCGATCGCTTGCTCAAATTGATGAAAACTTCAAGAACACAGCAAGCAAGTTGTGGAGAACACAAGGCGCGGCAAGAACACAAGTTTTCGAACTATACTTCCACGAAGCCAACTTCCGCCCTTTTGATTCTCCACACAGCACCAGGTGACAACATCCTCCGTAGCCTCCAGCTACCTCACTACCAACGCCAGCTACCACTGAGCCCTCTCTGGTCTTCCTGAGATCCCCTCAGCCAAGCCCCAATCTCGGCTATAGTCTGCAGCTCGACCGTTGCAGCCTGAAATGGAGAATCGGACAAACCTGCTCCAAGGAAAGCCTCCATTGACCTCTCCTTGAGTGTTTGAATCCTCCCCTATCACTTGTGGATCGGTCACCAGACCGATCTACTGCTGTGCTGGGATCCCCAGCTCTTATGGCAACACAACCTGATCGGTCACCGGACCGATCAGAGTGAAGCCTGATCGGTCACCCAGACCGATCAGGACAGATGAACAGTAATTTTTTAATCAGCTCCTAGGTCCCTGATCGGTCACCGGACCGATCTGGACTTGATCAGCAAGGGAACTCACTCACTGCTCGCTCCCTGATCGGTCACCAGACCGATCAGGAGCAAGGCAGCGAGGAAGCAGCCTGCTCCCTGATCGGTCACCGGACCGTTCAGGAGCCACACAGTAGGTTCCCAACCTCACTGTGCCCTCCTTGATCGGTCACCAGTCCGATCAGATATTGCTGGATCGATCACCAGATCGATCCACGAAGGAGCAGCGTGCCAATGTCCCTGATCGGTCACCAGACCAATCCAGGGACTCAACCCTAGCCCTCCAAGCTAGTGTTTCATCCACCTTAGCCCTCCAAGCCAAGGATTTTTCCATCTAACTCTCCAAGTTGGGAATTTGCACCTAACCCTCCAAGTTAGGACTTTTCACCTAGCCCTCCAAGCTAGGACTTTTCACCTAGCCCTCCAAGCTAGGACTTTTCACCCAACCATTCCGAGTTAGAACATCATCCAACCTAGCCCTCCAAGCTAGGCACCTGACCCTCCAAGCCAGGACTTTTTCACCTAATTCTCCAGGATGGGAATTTGCACCTAACCCTCCAAGTTAGGACTTTTCACCTAGCCCTCCATGCTAGGACTTTTCACCCAACCCTTCCGAATTAGGACTTTTCCAACACCTAGCCCTCCAAGTTAGGACTTTTCACACCTAACCCTCCAGGTTAGGATTTTCCAACACCTAGCCCTCCAGGCTAAGATTTTCCATATCATGCCTAATCCTCGATCAGGACTTAATCATAATCATCATAATCATAATCAACCTAAACTAAAATCGATGTCAACACCAAAACAACAATCAGGGCCAGACTACATCAACATTAGTGAGCCTAATTCTGTATGACTTAAGATTGGAACCTAATTTTTCTTGCTTGGATGATGAATCTGAAGTTGTGAATTGGATTCTTGGTATCCTTGGAAGTTTAAAATGTTGGATATTATTATTATTATCTCTATTAGGTGGGCTTATTTGTAAGTTGCACAAGTAAATACAATCTGAGCCCTTAAAGTGATCTAACTTATGTTTATTGGGTTTCGGATTATTGGATGCGGGTTCAATGTATAGAACCCTTTAGACCAATCTGTTATTATCTATGGGCTGATAACAGATTGGATTGCTATATAAAGGAGAGGTCCCCAAGGGTTTAGGTGATTTTATAACCTAGTTTCTTGTTCCCCATTGACAAGAAACTTTACGGCGCCGTCAAACCTAAGCCTGTTGGAAGATCCTCCTTCTTCCTTCCGCTACATCTTCTTCCACAGGGATCAAGCGACGACGCTACGACAAGGACGATGGCTCTTCAATCAGGTTCCTTGTCATTCAGTTTATATTATTTTATTCTTGTCATGTCATAATTCGAAGAAATAATAGATCTATTATTATATGTCTTGTCTTTTCTTCTTAGAATTCTTATTTTATTTTTTAGAATTCATGCGGTTAGGAGAAAACCTAAGTTTTATCAATTGGTATTAGAGCCTTGGCTTTGTTTCTTCATTTTTATGGCGATAAAGTTTAAGTTTTTTTTTTCGTCGATTTATTGTATGTATGCTAGATTAAGTTTTCCTAGTATAATATAATTTTTTATCGTCGAAAATCATGTAAAAGAAAAATTCTAGGATAGACTTGTTTTCTAAGTTTTTCATATTTTATGTGAAAAATGAAAACGTCGGGAAAAAAAACCGTCAGGTTTAACCTAATTTTTAGATTAAATTATGATGGTTTAATCGATTGACTTGGTCAATCAATCGATTAGCAAGTCTAAAATTATGAACATAATAAATTTAATTTAATTGATTGTACAAATTTATTTTAATCGATTATCATCTTAAATTTGTGATAAGATGAATTAGGAATTATATCGATTAAAATTTTTTAATTTTTTATACAATGAATGAAAAGTTCTTTCATAGGAAACAATTTTTTTTTCTTTCGCGTTAAAAGAAAAAAAACTTTTCAAAGAATGAAAAAAAAAACGTTCGGAAACAGTAATTAAAAAAAAACCCCTAACTGTTTTTGAATTATATATATATATATATATATATATATATATAATATATATATATATATATATATATAACTAATACATTATATATATTTTTAATGCATAATGATAAAGAGATTAAATAATATTTTTTAATATTATTTAATTATAGAACCATAAAGAAACTTTAATTTTTAAAGGAGGGTTCTATATATCATTATATAATTACATATAGTGGACTTTTAAATTGATTGCGATAATTAATTGGGTAAACTAATTAATTATTATATGGTATCAATCGATTTATAAATCTACTTTTAGAATTATTAAGGTTGATAAAGAAATTATCTGTTCGGTTAAAATATCTAGAATTTTCTTGAGTCTATCTATACAATGTGCTACTAAATTGAACTATTGTGTCGGCCCAAAGGAAGGCACCTTAGGTAGATTTAGGGTATTTTGTATTGATAGACATATATCTATGCTAAGAGTAATCGGCCCAAAGGAAGATTACTTTTATGCCAGATATATGTTTAAGATAGTTTATAACTATTGAACAAAATTTATTTTTTGTTCTGATCATGCACAAAATATGTCGGCCCAAAGGAAGGCATATTGCATGGCAGATTAAAGTTGTTGTAAGCTATGGACCAATATATAACTCATATAAAGTGTCATATTATGCGCACAATGGGTCGGCCCAAAGGAAGGCACATTGTGTGGCCAATTAAAGGTTGAGTTATATCAGAGAGTACCGCTAACAAATTATATTTTAATCTACACTAAAATACAATGTTGTATTTGGTATCTCATAAGGAGCCCATTTAAATGCATTTAAAATTTTTTTTATTTGCATAATTTTATTTCATATATATATATATATATATGTTCTTGGCTTTAGTTAAATTGTGAGCTTAAATAACTTTTTTTTTATTTCAGTGCAATTTGTAACTGCCAACATTAATAACATCCCAACATTAACTGGTTCGAATTTTGCTGAATGGAAAGAATACGTGATCGTAGTCTTAGGCTGCATGGACTTGGACTATGCATTAAGAATGATCATCCCGCACCTTTGACCAGTGCTAGCACTATAGAGCAGAGGGCTGAATTTCAGCTGTGGGAGAGATCAAATCACATGAGTCTAAGCATCATGAAGCTTTCCATATCGACACAAATAAAGGGCTCAATAACAGAGAATGAAGATGCTAGGAGTTTCCTTAACCAACTGGCAGACCGATTCACCTCAAATGAAAAGGTCGAGACTACCACACTTCTTACGAAGTTGGTAACCATGCGGTACAGTGGTAAAGGAAACATAAGAGAGTACATTATGGAGATGTCCAATATAGCGATAAGTCTAAAAGCACTAAAACTCGATATGTCTGAGAGTATGTTAGTGCATTTCGTCTTGATGTCTCTGCCTGCACGGTTCACTCCTTTTAAGATATCGTATAATACTCAAAAGGAAAAGTGGACATTGAATGAGCTTATTGCTCAATTCGTGCAAGAGGAGGGAAGACTGAAGATTGAGACATCTGAAAGTGCTCACTTAGCATCTGGTTCTCAAAATGCGAGCAAGAAGTGAAAGAGGATCAATAACAAAGGTAAGGGAAAGCAAACTGCTGATTCTGGAGGCAATGACCCTAAGGAGCAAAAGAAGCAAAATAAGGAATCCACTTGTTACTTTTGCAAGAAGAAAGGCCATATGAAGAAAGACTGCCTCAAGTACGCCAACTGGCGTGTAAAGAAGGATAAACTTCTCAACTTTGTTTGTTCAGAAGTCAATTTAGCTATTGTACCCATTGACACTTGGTGGATAGATACTGGTGCTACTACTCACATAAGTGTCACTATGCAGGGTTGTCTCAGGAGCCGACTTCCACTTGATGGTGAAAGATACATCTATACGGGGAATGAAAAAAAGGCTGCAGTAGAGGCTATTGGTGTTTTTAGGCTTTATTTAGGAACTGATGTTTATTTGGATTTGGAGAATGTATTCATTGTACCGTCTTTCAGACGAAACTTAATTTCAATTTCTTGTTTGGACAAATCAGGTTATTCTTGTTCATTTGGAAATGAAATGTTTAGTATTTTCTATAATTCAATTTTGATTGGGAATGGTTCCTTGGTTGATAAGCTTTATAAATTAAACACCTTTACTCCTACGACTGACAACGTGATAATGCATAGTGTAGGTACGAAACGTAAATTGACCAACGAGAATTCTTCTATGTTGTGGCATAGGCGTTTAGGACATATATCCAAACAACGCCTAGAACGGTTAATGTCACATGGAATTCTTGATTCCCTTGACATGTCAGACTTTGATGTCTGCATAGAGTGTGTTAGGGGGAAGACAACTAACAAAAGCAACAAAGGAGCTAGCCGTTGTAGTGACATTTTGGAGCTAATACATACGGACATTTGTGGACCATTCCCTAAGGCATCTTGGAATGGACACATATATTTTATTAGCTTCATAGACGACTATTCTAGATTTGGCTATTTGTACCTTATTCATGAGAAGTCGCAATCTTTGGACATGTTCAAAATTTTCAAAGCCGAAGTTGAACTTCAACTAGGTAAGAAAATTAAAGCCGTCCGATCCGACCGTGGAGGAGAATATTACGGTCGATATGATGGATCAGGTGAACAACGTCCAGGACCTTTTGCAAATTACCTTGCTGAGTGTGGGATTGTACCTCAGTATACCATGCCTGGTACACCCAGTCAGAATGGTGTAGCTGAGCGTCGCAATCGCACCCTAAAAGACATGGTGAGAAGTAAGATGACTTTCACTTCTCTACCGGAGTCTTTGTGGGGGTGAGGCACTCAAGACTGCAGTTTACCTTCTCAATAGAGTACCTAGTAAAACAATAACTAAAACCCCATTCGAGATGTGGACGGGTAGAAAGCCTAGCATTATCAATTCTGGAAATATGCACTTGTAATCCTGTTTAGTGCTAATTCCTCATTCTGTTTCTGACCAGAAGTACTTTGGACTTGAATTCCAAGCATTTCAGTTAGATGAAACCTTTTCCTAGGCTTAGTCTCAAGCTGAAATTATCTCAACTCTCAAATCCTGAAACTTAATCTAGGAGGAAGTTCATATCTGTTCTGCTGGAGAGTTTAAACTGTGGATCAAATTGGAATCGCCTTGTGCCAAATCCTATTGCAGATTTGTACCAATGATAGCTTTAAGGGGAACTTTTGAAATGACATTGTTAAATGATGTCATTTTTCTTCCAAGTCTTTCATGATCAAGAACCCATAACTTCCTTAAATCTGCTTTTTGAACTATGGCAGTGCCGAAATTGTGAAATTGTTAACTTTCATACCAATCTAGTGGTTGAGCCATTTGAGATACAAATTAGAATCAAGAGGATTGTAAAAGTATGGATGTCAAAGTTGCAGATTGGAATCTATTTGAGAAATAACTGTTTAGTGCCCGGTCCACTCAGTGTTTTTGGTCAGCAACATCCTGAATTTGGACTTCTCTTATTTCAATGCTAATGGATACCTTCCTACAAGCTGAATTCCTCATGCCTTACGCTGAAGTTAACCTGGAATCTTAATTCTGAAACTAGGAGCTTAAAGCTGTAGATTTCGGACCCATTCCAATTCTGAAATTCTGAAATCTGAATTGCAGAAGTTAGTTATAAGTTGTGGAATTTGTTCTTTGAATTTGGTGAGAAATAGCTGTGGTTGCTTTGACTTAATACTTGAATTTCCAGAAGCATCTTTGAAGCAAGTGTTTTGCAAATCATTGGAGAGAAATTGACATGAATTATTGTACAAAAGAAAGAAGATATCAGCAATCTTGAACAGATTGAGAAGAAGAATATACCAGAAACTTCAAAACAGAATGGAATTGACTAATCTAAGTACAAAAATCAATAAGAAGATCAATTGAAGCTTTTGTTATCTAATTGCCATTTGATGTTCTTTTCTTTCTTAGTCTCGTGTGGTTAAAATCTGTGGAAATCAGGGATCTAAATGCTGAAACTGAAGTATAGCAGTAGCATGCATTTGGAACTATAAACCTTTGTATCTGAATAACAACAATGTGGTTTCCAAGCACTGTAGGAAGGTGGAATTCAATTGGACATGAGTCATAAACCTGATTCCCTGAATGACAGCAATTAATCAAGCTTCACATGCCTAACTTGATAATGTCAACATGGTGAATTGCAGTCGACCATGTTTTGTCATTCTTTTGCTTGCTTCATCGGCAAGAGATATTCTTTTAATCACATCAGTAGGCAACTCATCATGTTTACTCCTCCAATACTCTCACTTATTGATTTCTTTTCCCTTCACCCGTTTCATTTGCTTCACTTAGTTCATTTTTACTCTGTTTCAAGTCTTAATAAATCATTTTGATTTATGCATGCTATGTTTTTTTGGTGGTGGAGAATTAGAAAACAAGCAAGCTTATGGTAGTTGATCCCGGTCTTGCTTACGGGTAGCTCGACCCGCATAACCAGCCAGCTTGGCGCCACGGAGGCCCCGCAGAAGGGCCGACGATGACCTCACCATGGGAATCCTGGAGCCAGGAACTCCCCAAGGCGTTCGCCGACCGACCCCAGGCATGGTCAGTCGAGTCGATCCCGAGTGTCTCCTAACTCAATCACCTAAACCCGCACCCCAATTCGAACTTGGGTCGGGCAATTCAGTCAGACGCGTGGCGGCCCACACTCTCTCAGCATCTCATGAATCCGACAACCCACAGAACTACGACAGAAGCAGACAAAGGTAGCCCAACAGAACCCCGACTCAGGACGTACCCCGCGCATCAACTCCCCCAGTCCGACGCATGGCGGCCCACGCTCCCTGGCCATCACCCGACCCAGTCTTGGACACTTGGACTCGCCGGTCGGTGCTCGGGCTACGGACTAGATCGTCCCTACGTTGCCCTATGTCATTATATCCAGGATACGATCTTGACTTCGGGGTACTACACACCTTGCCCATTTATGACACCTCTCGCTGTTATCCCGCCAGTCCAGTACCTTCGTACTGCCTCAGCACCCTGATGGACCCAGAATAGATGTCACGAATGTGAGTCTCAAATTTAGATATTTATAAAACTAAAAACCCTAGCTCACAGAATAAAATGTAGTAGAGGGGCCTCAGGTCGTATTTTTCCAAGGACTAGTTGTGAGTGATTAATTCAAGCTTGCAAGTTTATTTGTCGTTTGATGTTTGGGTTTTCTAGATAAAATGGGGGGTTTTTAGCGATAAGGAAATGAAATAACAATTCGGAAACAGAATGAGCTTAACTAAACTTAAAATGAATTATGGAAGTGCGAAACTAAACTTAACCAATTGACAATTGAACAAGTAAATTCAAACTCTTGAATTGAAATTAAAGAACTAATTGCAGAGAATTAATTGCAAGAAATAAAGTGCAGAAAATTAATTGCGAGGAAATAAAAGCGAGATCAAAACAATTCTTAAGTCGTTGACTTGAAGTGAAGGTAACAAGCCAGAACAATTGAAGAAAACAAGTGCTTGGAACAAGAAATTATCCTATACAACATCAAATTAGTTTGTATCCAAAACTTCCCTTCACCGTCACACGAAGGATGAGCTATGAACCCCCTAGCTCAAAAATCAGCGAAGCAAAAATTCCTTGTTCAGTTTGCCTTTGACCTTGCTGTTCTGCGCTCCCTGATCGGTCAACCGACCGATCAGGTCTTCCTCTGATCGGTCACGGGACCGATTAGAGTCATCTCTGTCCGATCAACCCGATCGGTCAGAAACTGAAATCTGCTTCCGGCTTCTTCCTCCTCGATTGGATGATAACGATCGAGCTGGGAAACTCTCGATAGCCTTCAGAGAACCCCTCCACAAGCTCCGATTGCATCCGCTTGATGAAAACAACAGCTATCGATCGGAATCGCAGTGGCAAAGCACAGGCGACACCCTCACCTGCACTTCCTCAGCTGCAGCGATTAGGATTAACAAACTTAACTGAAATCTTACCTCCACGATCTGAATTCTTGAAGACGAAGTGAATTTGATGGGCCGCGCACGATCTAACAAAGAAAATGAGATTAAAACTGATGAAGAAACTGAAGAACAAAGGTAGAACAAAACTAGATCTGGCTATGGAGGCTTGGCGACGCGACGACGACGCTGTGACCTGGGGAATTAATGGCTTAAATACTTAGAAATGAATGGCTGAGATTGTTTAGGACGCATCCAACGGTCGGATCTTCTCCGATCTGAACCAAACTCCCCAGATCTTGATCAATGGTCCTGATCTACCTGTCCTTAGCTCGGATCAACCAGATCAGTGGCGGATGACTCAGATCCTCCCTTTTCTTGAATGGATGGTCTAGATCATCTTGAGCTTGATCCAACGGTCAGATTGCTTCTGATTTGGATGAAATTTTCAGATCCTGATCTGTGGTCATGATTGACTCTATCTTGAACTCGGATTGATCAGAAGTTGACCGATGGCTCAGATCTAGCCGTTTTCTTGAATGGACGGCTCGTATTCATCCAAGGCTTGATCCCTTTGATTCGGATCCAATTCTGGCTCAAGTTTGACTCAGTCTGACCTAGGTCCATGGTCAACGGAAACCTACAAAAATGATATTCAAATTTTAGTGCCAAACTACCTCAAATATATAAACATTTGAATCAAAAGTTAAAATAGAGGTAATTCATGAAACCTAATATATAAATGCAACTTAAGCATATGAAATGTGGATTAAACATGGATTTTAGAGCCTAAAATAATCAACAAAATGGTAGTTATCACACCCCGCGCCATGTCGCGATACTTTCAGGTGCTCTCATAGGGGCTGACAGTCGCCACACCCCTGTATCGTCAACGTGGATAAGGGGTTGTCAGCTCCCCCGGCTATATAAGCTCTCCACTCCTCATTCCGCAGGTATGCGCGCGAGCACTCTCTACTACCGCATGTCCATTTGCACTACTTTCCTGCGGATACTGACTTGACCGTCGGAGTGGGTAACGCCCGCCTTTTTCCCACACCTTACGGTGTGGCGAGAGGCGACGTTACGCTAACATACATAGGCATATCAACATCTTAATGTAGCGGAATAATTTTTTTCTTTAAACTTATTACACATGCGTTTAACCATGCAACTAATACTTGAATCATGTATATATACCTTAACTATCATTCATGAACATGGTGACATTGTAACTTAGCATATTAGCCGCATACGTAACATCATGATCTAAACATTCCATAACATATCCATAAGCATCATAAGTAGCAAGTAACATATCCATAAGCATCATAAGTAGCAAGTAACTTATCCATAAGCATCATAAGAGTAAGTTATTCTTTAGGCATAACTATCATAGGTATAGCATAGAACCTAATGAGGCGTTTCAAAACACAAGACATGCAATCAGTATAAATAGAAGAATCCTTTGCCATGTCACTGCCACACACACGCTCTTGCCCCTCCTGCTGCTTCCCTTAGTACCCTCTTGCTTGATCTGCGGTATAAGAAAATAAGACTATAAGCACACAGGCTTAGTAATACCCTTTCCTACTCACTAAAATCCATACGTCGCATAAAACATAATCATAAGAACATTTAATAAGACATGGTTCTTAACATAGAACATAAGCATAAAAAAAAACATTTAACATGGCATGGTTCTTAACATTAAGCATATAAAAACATCTAACATGGCATGGTTTTTAACATAGAACATAAGCATCTTCTTAACACAATTCATAAGCATATTCTTAGCATACATCATAAGCATATCATAAGCATATTCTTAGCATAAATCATAAGCATATCATGAGCATATTGTTAGCCTAAATGCATAACATGAATGGATGCATGAGCAAATGCATATACATAAGGATGCTTATTTGAAAATCATACTTATAAATACTTAAACATAATCATAACATCATGGGGCCCTGGCTTGTACCACATACATACATCATGTGCACGCATCCCTAAGTAAATACGAGGAGCTAATCTCGACCTACTAGGGTAAGGACAGCTTCATCGGTAGTCCCGAACCGTGGACAGCTTCATCGGTAGTCCAGAACCGTGGACAGCTTCATCGATAGTCCAGAATCGTGGACAGCTTCATCGGTAGTCCAGAACCGTGGACCTTACTTAGGTCCGGTACAAGCCCATTCATAAAATAAAATAATTTCACATGCTTCTTCATTCATAAAACATACATGGCATAATCATTCATTCTTAATGCTTAACATCATCATTATGCCTTGAAGGCATGAACCTTATCTTCATTCATCATTTTCATTCCATATCATCATTATGCCTCGAAGGCATGAACTTTATCTTCATTCATCATTTTCATTCATAAAACATGACATATATACATAATTATATCCTAAGATATGAGCATCATCCTAGTCCATAAAGCTTGCATGATCATGGTACATAAGATAAACATGTATTTCATACATGGTATATTTCATCTAGCATGCATAATCATAGTATCCATCATAGAGTATGCATGGGTAAGATACATATTAACATGATACATACCACTTAGGTTCATGTCATTCTAAGTACTTAGGTTCATGGCATCCATTATAGAACATGCATAGACCTTCATACACATATATCTATTATAGGCATTTAACATCCTACGTGCATTATTCTATTTAACCTACCCCTACATCAATTACATATGTTCATGGTATATGGTCTAAAATATTCATGAGTAAAACATAACACATAACCTAAACATACAAAGTCATGATACATAACACATAAAGCTAGGGTTTTGGTAACATAAAGATCCTTACATCATGCTTAACCATATACTTACATCATAGAAACCTATAAACAAGTATCCTTGAGACCTTAACCCAATCCAAACCCTAGATCATGGTCTTGGCCGAAACCCTAAAGAACCATAAGTCCATGGAAAATTCACATAGGTCATAATTAACCTCTAATACAATACATACAATGCTATAGGCAACCATTTGAACCCTTGATTGGATTTAACGCTAAGTCCTAGCCCTATATCATGCATTGGCCGAAACCCTAGAAGGGTAATAAGTCCATAGAGAAATTCATATAAGTCACCATTAATACCCATTATATCATAGAAAGCATACTAACCATGCTTGAAGGGTTAAATTTTAAACCTAGCCATGGTACATGGGTGGTGGTCGAAACCCTAAAGGGGTTCTAGGGTGCTACAAAATTTCCAAAATCATACTTTTATGCTTAACTTATCATGAGTAAACATTAGGAAACATAAGAGGGGTTTTTTAACATCATCTTAACCCCAAAACATGCTTGGCCGAAAATCTTAGGAGCCTTAATCCTTTATTTTCTCAACATAAATCCCAAACAACATCTTAAATCTTGATAAGCAACATAAACTATTATACCACAGGTGAGGGAGTCTTACCCTTGGTGTTTTGGTTATAGACCCTAAATAGAGAAGAGGATGAAGACCTTGTTGTCCCTTGATCACCCCTTGCCCTTGTAGCCTTGTAGGAAGCCTTGGATCTTCAATAAAAAGTCCCCTTATGAAGCTTTTCCAAGGGAGAGGAGCCTTGGTGGGTTTCGGCTAGGAGAAGGAAGAAGAGGGAGAGAAAGAGTTTTGGTGGAAGAAGAGGACAATGACTTAAGTGTTAAGTTGTCTCTTCCCTTCCCCTCTCTTTTATACTACATGAAAGGGGCAAGTGAAGGGGCATGGTGCTTCTTCTCTTGATGACTCTTCACTTCCCTAAGCCTTAACCAAAATCCTCTTCATTCTCTACTAGCACTCCCTTGCTAGGTGAATTGGTTAGTACATGCATGGTGATACATTAGGTCAAAGGTTCAATCCTTGGTGCATGCACTTTATTTTTATTTTATTTTATGTTTTTTTTTCGGCAATGCCCCCCTAAGGCCTACCAATAGCCATGCTAATATTCCTAATTGAAGCCCATTTCTATTTATATTAAATTATACCTAAGATCCACTAATAATCATGGTACTTGAAAAGCCTATGGAAGACCTATTAGTACTTAGCTTCTTATTCCATATAGAAAATCATGGCTAATCATGCTAAGGTTCCTACTTGTATCTCTATGTTCCTCAAAAATTTATCTAGACATGATCAATATTTTAATGAAAATATTGAAAAAAATTTCCGGGTCGTTACAATCCCCCATACCTCGTGAATGTTCGTCCTCGAACTTAGAATAGCTCCGCGTACTTGCGTCTCATCTCGTCCTCGCGTTCCCAGGTAGCTTCCTCGAACCTTTGACTTTGCCATAGGACCTTGACTAAGGGTACCTCCTTGATCCTTAGCTTTTTGATTTCCCGATCCAAGACCTGAATAGGTCGGCTTTCAAAACTTAGGTCCTCCTGAACTTGTACCGTCTGCGGCTCGATCACTTGATCTCTGTTTGGAATACACTTCTTGAGCATCGACACATGGAACACGTTATGGATAGCTGACATCCTTTGAGGCAGCTCGAGCTCATATGACACCTGCCGACTCTTTCATAATGGGTACGGTCCCACATAACGCGGACTTAGTTTTCCTTTCTTCCCAAATCTCGTTACCCCTTTCATAGGAGCCACTTTGAGAAACACCAAATCTCCAACATCAAATTCCAGTGGCCTACGCGGACATCCACATAATTCTTTGCCGGCTCTGAGCAGCTTCTATCCGTTGCCGAATGTTCTGTATAGCTCGGGTGGTGTCGTCGATAAGATCCGTTTGAGTCCCATTCCTTCTTTTCACCACCTTCGTACCAACAGATTGGAGACCTACATCTCCTCCCGTACAAGGCTCATAAGGTGCCATTCCGATAGTAGCTTGGTAGCTATTATTGTAAGCGAATTCCGCTAAACATAGGTATCGGCACCAACTCCCTTTAAAATCCAGGGCACAAGCCCGCAACATGTCCTCCAGTACTTGGTTTACTCGTTCAGTTTGCCCATCAGTCTGAGGGTGAAAAGTTGTACTGAAACGTAGTTTAGTACCGAGAGACTTCTGAACGCACTCCCAAAAATGTGAGGTAAAGCGACCATCCCTATCGGAGATGATGGTCTTGGGAACTCCATGAAATCTGATTATCTCTTTAGCATATAATTGAGCTAGTTGTTCAATCGAATAAATCATCTTGATTGCTAAGAAGTGAGCAGACTTAGTCAACCTGTCCACAATTACCCATATTGCATCATATCCATTTGTAGTCCTGGGAAGTCCTGAAATGAAATCCATAGAGATATCTTCCCATTTCCATTCTGGAATTGGAAGTGGCTGCAGAACTCCTCCGGGTCGCTGGTGTTCTGCTTTCACTCGTTGGCAGGTCAGGCAAGTGCTAACATGCTGAGCCACATCCCTCTTCATACCGGACCACCAGAATTTCTCCTTCAGGTCTTGATACATCTTGGTGGATCCCGGATGCATCGAATAAGGGGTTCCGTGAGCTTCTGTTAATATTTCTCTCCGCAGCTCCGGATCATTAGGGATACATAGACGATCCCTAAAATATGTTACTCCCCCGTCGGCGATACGAAAACCATCGCCCTTCCCTTCCAAAATCTCATGCTTGATTTTCTGAAGACTCGGGTCACTATTTTGTTTTTCCAGTATGTCGCCGAATAGTGTCGGCGATATTGTCATGGTAGAAAGCCGTCCGGAAATGATCTCGACTCCGTAATTCATAATTTCTCTTCCGAGTGGCCGGGGTAATATAGATAAGGACATCAAGGTGGCACTGGACTTCCGGCTGAGTGCATCGGCCACTTTGTTTGCCTTTCCTGGATGGTAGAAGATCTTGCAGTCGTAGTCCTTCATCAACTCGAGCAATCGGCGTTGTCTCATATTTAGGTCTTTCTGAGTGAAGAAATATCGTAGACTCTGGTGGTCTGTAAAATCCTACACTGCGCTCCATACAGATAATGCCTCTATATCTTGAGAGCGAAAACCACAGCGGCCAGTTCTAAATCATGAGTGGGATAGTTATGTTCATGTTCTTTGAGTTGCCTAGAGGCGTAGGCAATGACTTTACCCCTCTGCATAAGGACAGCTCCGAGTCCTAGTTTGGAGGCGTCGCTATACATGTCGAAGCTTTGGTTACTTTCTGGAAGGGTAAGAATTGGAGCACTTGTAAGTCTCCTTTTTAGCTCCAAGAAACTCCTTTCGCAGCTTTCCGTCCATTCGTACTTTTTATCTTCCGGGTGAGGGTCGTTAGAGGGGCTGCAATTCTCGCGAAGTCCTCCACAAATTTTCGATAATAGCCCGCCAACCCGAGAAAACTCCTGATCTCGCTGGCGTTCTTTGGCCGGCTCCAGTTATTCACAGCTTCAATCTTTGTTGGGTCTACCATAACCCCATCTTTGGAAATAATATGGCCCAAAAAGCCTACTTGGTCGAGCCAAAACTCACATTTGGAGAACTTTGCGTACAGTTGCTTTTCCCGAAGAATCTGTAATACTATTTTCAGGTGCTCGGCGTGCTCTTCCTGGGTTCTCGAATAAATAAGAATATCGTCAATGAAGACGATCACAAATTTGTCGAGGAACGACGAGAATACCCGATTCATAAGGTCCATAAACATAGCAGGAGCATTTGTCACGCCGAAGGGCATAACAATGAATTCAAAATGCCCATACCGTGTTCGGAAAGCCGTCTTCGGAATATCATCCTGTTTTACTCTAACTTGATGATAACCAGACCTTAGATCAATCTTCGAGAAAACGGTGGCTCCCTTCAATTGGTCAAACAGGTCATCTATCCTCGGAAGGGGATACCTGTTCTTGATCGTCACATTGTTCAGTGCTCGATAATCTATGCACATTCGCATAGATCCGTCTTTCTTCTTTACAAATAGTACCGGAGCTCCCCATGGAGAATGACTAGGGCGAATAAATCCCTTATCGAGTAGCTCCTGTAGTTGCTCCTGAAGTTCCTTTAATTCAGCCGGCGCCATACGGTAAGGTGCCTTGGAGATCGGGTTAGTACCAGGAACCAATTCAATCTCGAATTCCACTTCTCTATCGGGAGCTAATCCTGGTAATTCGTCCGGGAACACCTCTGGGTAATCGCATACAATCCTGACTTCTTCCAGCCTCTGGTCCCTTATTTGACTTGCATCAACCACATGTGCCAGAAATCCAGCATATCCCTTGTCTAACATCTTCTGTGCTTTGAGAGTCGATAAAAATTTCCCGGTTCTTTTCCTTGGCTCCCCGGTAAATTCAAACATAGCATCTGCCTCGGGTCGAAAGATCACCTTTCGCTTACGGCACTCGATAGAAGCACCGTATTTGCTCAGAAAATCCATTCCCATTATGACATCATAATCCCGCATGTCGAGTACGATCAGATCGCAGTAGAGTTCTCTTCCTGCGATTCCGACTGGCACCGCACGCAGCATGTGAGTGGATGTCATTATTTCTCCCGAAGGCAGGGTCGTTAAGAATTTGCAGTCTAAAACTTGTGGTGACATATCTATCTTCTTAGTGTATGGCACAGAAACGAACGAGTGCGTTGCCCCAGTATCAAATAATGCAGTAGCGTACTGACTGGAAATAAGTATCTGACCTGTGACAACCGTAGAAGCTTCCGCAGCGTCCTCCTTGGTGACAGAGAAAACCCTGGCATTTGTCATAGCTGGTGGGGCCTCCAACATCGGGGTACCTTCCAGCTCAGATTGCATATAGTGTAATTGCGCTGGTGCACCCTGGTATTGAACGAGTTGTTGGGGAGGAGCCGGTTCTTGGTAGGGCAGTAAGCCGCCATATGCCCTTCTACTCCACAGATGAAACACCGGTTCGTACCTTTGCGGCATTCCCCGGGGTGACTTTTTCCGCATGTCGCGCACGGAGAAGGCTTGGACTGTTTATTTGCTGGGCCCCCTTGGGGGTTGTTCCATGGCTTTCGTTTACCACCTTGGTCTCCCTTCCAATTAGCGTGGGTGCTCTGGGATTTTTGACCTCCTAAGCGATCATTTAAGGAAAGAACATCAAGGGTAATGAAAGGAAGAATCGAGAATCCCAGAGTGAACTTGATTCTTACTTTCATTTAGCGCCTTCCTTTGTTGATTGATATTGTTCAGATAGTGCTCAGTGAGTAGGGCACTACTAAACAGCTCCTCGGCGGTCTGGGGTCTGTTAACTCCGCCAGCCACGTTCAGGGCTATCTCGGGCCGCAACATCTTCAGCATAAGTCGGACCCTCTCTTTCTCAGTGCGGACCAGCTCAGGGCATAGACGAGCCAGTCGATTAAATTTCTTCACAGCTTCATTGACTGAGAGATTGCCCTGTCGGAATTCCGTGAACTCGTCGTAGTGTTTGTTTGTGACACGCATATTGAAGAATTCTTCAAAGAACTCTGATTCGAAATCTGACCACGTCATCTGGTTCACCTGTCTCTTGGCCTTGACCCTTTCCCACCACATTCTGGCATCACCAGAAAGGCAGAATGATGCACACTTGATCTTCTCATGCTCAGGCCAGTCCAGCAGCTCCAGGGTACTTTCCACTGTCTTGAACCACGCCTGGGCGTCCCATGGTTCGCCAGCACCCGAGAAATTTTCCGGTTTCAGCCTCAACCACTGAATCAGATAAGCCTCTTGTCGTGCTACAGTGGTCGGGCCTGTCGGAGGGGTTTGCGTAACCGTGGGCGCGACAGGTATAGCAGTCTGGTTCACAGGTGGGGTGGTAGAATTTTCTTGCTGATTCATCAAGGGTATTAATGGTTTGCTGCTGCTCGGTAACTTGACGCTGAAGTTGGGTCACCAGTTGCATCAGATCAGGCGATGGGGTTGTCTCATTAAGTCTGTTACTCTGTCTTCTAGCCATGCTTTTCTTCATAAAAAAAAACAAGTATGACTACTATAAGTTATTGTTATTCCTACCCGCATATCCAATTCTAAAGTATTTGGTTTCATAAAAAAAAATAAGGTAAAGTATCGTTCATATCTACATATCCTAAAAGTACTTCCTATCATAAGATATCATTCATACTCGCATATTCTAAAATCATAAAAGAACATAAGGTATGCATAGAGGTACTTACTTGGAAGCGGCAGGAAGAAGGCTTGATGTGTGTGTAGTGAGATGGCAAACTGCTCTGATACCAACCTGTAACGCCCGCCTTTTTCCCACACCTTACGGTGTGGCGAGAGGCGGCGTTACGCTAACATACATAGGCATATGAACATCTTAATGCAGCGGAATAATTTTTTTTCTTTAAACTTATTACACATGCGTTTAACCATGCAACTAATACTTGAATCATGTATATATACCTTAACTATCATTCATGAACATGGTGACATTGTAACTTAGCATATTAACCGCATACGTAGCATCATGATCTAACCATTCCATAACTTATCCATAAGCATCATAAGTAGCAAGTAACTTATCCATTAGCATCATAAGAGTAAGTTATTCTTTAGGCATAACTATCATAGGTATAGCATAGAACCTAATGAGGCGTTTCAAAACACAAGACATGCAATCAGTATAAATAGAAGAATCCTTTGCCATGTCACTGCCACACACACGCTCTTGCCCCTCCTGCTGCTTCCCTTAGTACCCTCTTGCTTGATCTGCGGTATAAGAAAATAAGACTATAAGCGCACAGGCTTAGTAAGACCCTTTCCTACTCACTAAAATCCATACGTCACATAAAGCATAATCATATGAACATTTAACAGGACATGATTCTTAACATAGAACATAAGCATAAAACAATATATGCATAATTTTAACATGAACATAAGCATAAACATACTTATCATGCATAATTCTTAACATGAACATAAGCATAAACATACTTATCATGGCATAATTCTTAACATGAACATAAGCATAAAACATAACATAAGCATAACATAAACATAAAACATAAGGTATGGTTCTTAACATAAACATAAGCATCTTCTTAACACAATTCATAAGCATATTCTTAGCATAAATCATAAGCATATCATAAGCATATTCTTAACATAAATCATAAGCATATCATAAGCATATTCTTAACATAAATGCATAACATGAATGGATGCATGAGTCAAATGCATATACATAAGGATGCTTATTTGAAAATCATACTTATAAATACTTAAACATAATCATAACATCATGGGGCCCTGGCTTGTACCACATACATACATCATGTGCGCGCATCCCTAAGTAAATACGAGGTAGCTAATCTCGACCTACTAGGGTAAGGACAGCTTCATCGGTAGTCCCGAACCGTGGACAGCTTCATCGGTAGTCCAGAACCGTGGACAGCTTCATCGGTAGTCCAGAACCGTGGACCTTACTTAGGTCCGGTACAAGCCCATTCATAAAATAAAATAATTTCACATGCTTCTTCATTCATAAAACATACATGGCATAATCATTCATTCTTAATGCTTAACATCATCATTATGCCTTGAAGGCATGAACCTTATCTTCATTCATCATTTTCATTCCATATCATCATTATGCCTCGAAGGCATGAACTTTATCTTCATTCATCATTTTCATTCATAAAACATGACATACATACATAATTATATCCTAAGATATGAGCATCATCCTAGTCCATAAAGCTTGCATGATCATGGTACATAAGATAAACATGCATTTCATACATGGTACATTTCATCTAGCATGCATAATCATAGTATCCATCATAGAGCATGCATGGGTAAGATACATATGAACATGATACATACCACTTAGGTTCATGGCATTCTACAGTACTTAGGTTCATGGCATTCATTATAGAACATGCATAGACCTTCATACACATATATCTATTATAGGCATTTAACATCCTACATGCATTATTCTATTTAACCTACCCCTACATCAATTACATATGTTCATGGTATATGGTCTAAAATATTCATGAGTAAAACATAACACATAACCTAAACATACAAAGTCATGATACATAACACATAAAGCTAGGGTTTTGGTAACATAAAGATCCTTACATCATGCTTAACCATATACTTACATCATAGTAACCTATAAACAAGTATCCTTGAGACCTTAACCCAATCCAAACCCTAGATCATGGTCTTGGCCGAAACCCTAAAGAACCATAAGTCCATGGAAAATTCACATAGGTCATAATTAACCTCCAATACAATACATACAATGCCATAGGAAACCATTTGAACCCTTGATTGGATTTAACCCTAAGTCCTAGCCCTATATCATGCATTGGCCGAAACCCTAGAAGGGTAATAAGTCCATAGGAAAATTCATATAAGTCACCATTAATACCCATTATATCATAGAAACATACTAACCATGCTTGAAGGGTTAAATTTTAAACCTAGCCATGGTACATGGGTGGTGGCCAAAACCCTAAAGGGGTTCTAGGGTGCTACAAAATTTCCAAAATCATACTTTTATGCTTAACTTATCATGAGTAAACATTAGGAAACATAAGAGGGGTTTTTTAACATCATGATAACCCCAAAACATGCTTAGCCGAAAATCTTAGAAGCCTTAATCCTTTATTTTCTCAACATAAATCCCAAACAACATCTTAAATCTTGATAAGCCACATAAACTATTATACCACAGGTGAGGGAGTCTTACCCTTGGTGTTTTGGTTATAGACCCTAAATAGAGAAGAGGATGAAGACCTTGTTGTCCCTTGATCACCCCTAGCCCTTGTAGCCTTGTAGGAAGCCTTGGATCATCAAGAGAAAGTCCCCTTGTGAAACTTTTCCAAGGGAGAGGAGCCTTGGTGGGTTTCGGCTAGGAGGAGGAAGAAGAGGGAGAGAATGAGTTTTGGTGGAAGAAGAGGACAATGACTTAAGTGTTAAGTTGTCTCTCCCCTTCCCCTCTCTTTTATACTACATGAAAGGGGGTAAGTGAAGGGGCATGGTACCTCTTCTCTTGATGACTCTTCACTTCCCTAAGCCTTAACCAAAATCCTCTCTATTCCCTACTAGCACTCCCTTGCTAGGTGAATTGGTTAGTACATGCATGGTGATACATTAGGTTCAAGGTTCAATCCTTGGCGCATGCACTTTATTTTTATTTTATTTTATTTTTTATTTTTCGGCAATGCCCCCCCTAAGGCCTACTAATAGCCATGCTAATATTCCTAATTGAAGCCCATTTCTATTTATATTAAATTCTACCTAAGATCCACTAATAACCATGGTACTAGAAAAGCCCATGGAAGGCCCATTAGTACTTAGCTTCTTATTCCATATAGAAAATCATGGCTAATCATGCTAAGGTTCCTACTAGTATCTCTATGTTCCTCGAAAATTTATCTAGACATGATCAATATTTTAAAGAAAATATTGAGAAAATTTTTCGGGTCGTTACAGAAGCTTCGGTAAGTGAGGTATACCACTTACCATCCTCTACTTTAGTAAAGATAAATTCTAGCACTAACATGGACTTGGCTAAGGCTAGAAGTAAAATTAAGGATCTAAAAGAAGAAATTGTCATGCTTAGAGTAAAATCTACTAAACTTAAAGAATTGCATGCTAGTTCTACTTCTCCACTTGCTTTACATGCTGAAACTGAAAATAGGGAACTAAGGAAACAGTAGATGACCTCACGAAGGCCCTTAGGAAATTTCAAGTAGGATCCAGTAACCTAGATATGATCATCAACAATCAAAGGGCTGTATATAATAAGGCTGGCTTAGGATATCGGCCTAGAATAAAGGTGGTAGCCTTTGTCTCACTTACCAGTAGGATTGGTGCATCTAGGAGACTAGGGGCTAAGGGAACCACAAAAAAGGCATGAGTACCTAAGAGATTTCTAAATGATGCTTATGGATCAAATATATGGGTACCAAAATAGTATGTTTTCCATGTTGTTTAGGTAAAGGTGAAGGAGGCCTCAACTATGTGGATAGTAGATAGTGGATGCTCAAGACACAGGACTGGGGATGCGAGCAAATTCACTACTATTAGCTACTTAAGATAAGGGACGGTCTTCTTTGGGAATAGTGGAAAGTTTAAAATCATTGGTAGGGGCACAATTGAGGTATCTTCCACCATTTCCATACATAAGGTACTTCTAATCAAAGATATGAAGTTTAATTTATTAAGTGTGAGTCAATTATGTGATGCCGATTTTAGAGTTGAATTTCATGCTAGGAAGTGTATAATAAGGCATAATGAATCAAATACTATCATATTAGAAGGGTTTAGAGAGGCAAATTTATATTATCATGATCTTACTTATGCTACTAATAATGTTGCTAAGTGTTTCATGTCCAAAGAAGAGGAAGGATGGTTGTGGCACCGGAGACTTGGACATGTCAATATGAGGAGCATTGCAAGAGTGGCCAAGGAGGAGTTGGTAAAGGGGCTACCAATGATCAAGTACGAGAAGACCAAGTTGTGTGATGCATGCCAAGAGGGTAAGCAATCAAAAGCATCACACAAAGGTAAAACCCTAACCACTACTTCGTTACCTTTTGAACTTTTGCATACAGACTTATTTGATTGTGATAGCACTCCCTCACTTGTAGGGAGTAAATATTGCCTAGTCATAGTAGATGATTTTTCTAGGTTTACATGAGTTTATTTCTTGAAACATAAGGATGATACCCTAGAGATCATTATAGGATTTAGTAAAAGGGTTGAAAACGAAAAACATACCAAAATAAACCGAATTAGGAGTGACCACGGTGGGGAGTTCCAAAATGCAAGTTTCACACAATTTTGTGTTGAAAATGGATACAAGCATGAATTTTCATGCCCAAGGACTCCTCAACAAAATGGGGTAGTTGAGAGGAGAAACCGAGCTCTACAAGAAGCTGCTAGGACTATGCTTAATGCATACTCCCTTCCTAGCTATTTTTGGGCCGAAGCGGTTAACACCGCCTGCTATATTCAAAACCGGGTTTTGGTACATAGGTTCCTAGGAAAAACACCTTTTGAACTATGGAATGGAAGGGTACCTCAAGTCCACTATTTTAGGGTCTTTGGATCTAAAGTTTACATCTTAAATACCAAAGATGACCTAAGAAAATTTGAGTCAAAAGCCGATGAAGGAATTCTAGTAGTGTACTCATTGACTAGTAGAGGTTATAGAGTTTACAACAAGAGGACAAAAGTGATTGAAGAGTCCTCGAATGTTATATTTGATGAAACAGCTAGTACCTACCCTAGAAAAGCCTCAATTGATAAGGATATAGAAGAGGTCCAACCCCTTGCCCAAAGAATCCAAGACCTACATTTGGAGGGCAATGATCAAGGGGGAGTAAGAAGTACCCTAGAGGATGAGGAAGAAGGAGTAAATGAACCCACAACCTCTAGGCCCTTGAGACATCACCATGATCACCCTATTTACCAAATCGTAGGTGATGTCACTCAAGGAGTAAGGACTAGGTCCTATATTAGGGATCAAACTAGTCAAATAGCTCTAATCTCCCAATTAGAACCCAAGACCATTGATGAAGCATTGGGAGATACTGATTGGGTTTTAGCCATGCAAGAAGAGCTGAATCAATTTGAGAGAAGTGAAGTTTGGGAGTTAGTTCCTAGGCCCAACGATTGCACCATTGTAACCACAAGATGGGTCTTTAGGAACAAACTAGATGACCAAGGTAAAATCACTATGAACAAGGCTAGATTGGTAGCAAGAGGTTTTAACCAAGTTGAGGGACTAGATTATGATGAGACTTATGCCCCCGTAGCTAGGTTAGAATCAATTGGAATTCTACTAGCCTATGCCGCTCACATGGGTTTTACACTCCACCAAATGGATGTGAAGTCAGCATTCCTTAATGGGATCATTAAGGAAGAAGTCTATGTAGAACAACCCCCCGGGTTTGAGGACCCTAACTATCCAAGACACGTGTTCAAATTATGAAAATCCTTATATGGATTGAAACAAGCTCCCCGGGCTTGGTATGAAAGGCTTTCTTCATTTCTAGAGTCTAAGGGGTTTAGGAGAGGAACAATTGACCCTACATTGTTCCTAAAATCTAAGGACAAGGACATATTTGTTGGCCAAGTCTATGTAGACGATATCATTTTTGGGTCAACAAATAATGACTTCCTACAAGAATTCATCAAGTGTATGGAAGATGAATTTGAAATGAGTCTTGTAGGAGAGTTGACCTTCTTTTTAGGTCTTCAAGTTAAGCAAACTAATGAAGGTACACATGTTTTTCAAACCAAATATGCTAAGGAAATGTTAAAGAAATTTGGTTAGAAAATGCTAAGGTAGCATCTACACCCATAGGAACCAATGTGAAAATGGATAGTGACCTTGAAGGGAAAATGGTAGACTCTAAACAATATAGGAGCATGATTGGTAGCCTCCTATACCTAACCGCTAGTAGACCCGACATACTCTTTGCGGTAGGTATGTGTGCTAGGTACCAATCTTGTGCCAAAGAGTCCCATTTGGTTGTAGTTAAGAGGATCCTAAGATATGTGAAAGGTACCCTCAATGTCGGTCTTTGCTATCCTAGAACCCCTAGTGTTGATCTAATTGGATACACCGACTCTGATTATGCGAGTTGTAAGCTAGATAGGAAGAGCACTAGTGGAGGGTGTCAATTCCTTGGGTCTTCCTTAGTTAGTTGGAGTAGTAGGAAACAACCATGCGTTGCCCTATCAACAACGGAAGCAGAATATGTGGCAATGGGTGGGTGTGTTTCCCAACTCCTTTGGATCATGCACACCTTAGAAGATTATGAGTTACATTACACAAAGGTCAAAGTCTTGTGTGATAATGTAAGTACAATCAATTTGACCAAAAATCCGGTTCACCATTCTAGGACAAAACACATTGAAGTGAAACATCACTTCATTAGAGACCATGTGGCAAGGGGAGACATAAAACTACACTATGTTGAATCAAAGTCAAACCTAGCCGACATCTTTACCAAGCCTCTTCCCGAATCGGAGTTTACATCCTTAAGAAGAGACCTTGGAATGTGTTTTGTGGAAGTTTAGGATGAACTTAGAGATATTAGCCTTGAAATAGAGTGCTTGATCCATTAGGATGATACATTTGGCTCACTTGTGCTTGTGGCACATAGTTGGACCATTGGAAGTATCAAAATATGAAAACTAGACCAACTATGGGGAAGGCAAGTGTTTAATCAATGGACACTTTGCTCAAAGATCATAGTTGGACATTTTAAACCTTGAAAACCATTTTATGCTTTATATACTTTGCCATGCTTTTGAAAGTTACAAAATTGCATTATTGGATTGAAAGGGTGATACAAAATGTAGTGGTTTTCAAGGTTTTTGGATTTTTATCAAAAGTCATGCATGTTTGAAATTTTATATGGACTAATATTTTTCCCTGATAGAGTATATCATTTCAAACATGTATGCAAAATTTTACAAATTTTGGAATTTTTTGGAATTATTTGGGAGTTTCTGAAATTCGGCAGAAAAGCTGAAAATTCAGACTAATGGCGTATCAGTCGACTCCCCCATGGGCAGTCGACTGGCACGTGGGTTTTTCAGCTGCTGTGAGAAATTTCAGAAATCCATTATTCTCACTTTTGATGCCCTACGTTTGGGTTGTTTGAGGCAATCATTTTGATGGTGTCAAAGGGGGAGAATGAGTGGTTTAAGTTAGAATTTTAACTTGAAATGGATGGTTTAAAGTTTTTCTTCTCACTTAAACCTTGAATGATTAAAAATAGGGAGAAGACATGGATTAAGGGGGAGGTTACCTCTTAGGTTCTGATATGTCTTACATTTTTAAGATTGTTGAGTGTTAAGTGTAAACTTAACTTGGATTATGATTGGAATTGAAAATGGGGAGAAGACATAGGTTAAGGGGGAGGTTACCTCTTAGGGTTACTATGTCTCATGCTTTTTCAATTGCTATCTTTTGCTATTGTTATTGTGGCTGTTATTTATCTCTAACTTAAACATATTGCCACGCATCAAAAAGGGGGAGATTGTTGAGGCAATCGACCCTTAAATGATTGGAAGATTATGGTTTTGATGTGTGTGGTTGAATATGTTTAAGGTTAGAGTGTTATGTTGTATTTGATGTGTGTGATTGAGTTTGCAGGACTTGGAGGATCACCCATGTTGGACATATCCGAGGGACGAGAGCCGAGGGAGGAAAGCTCCAAGGGCAAGCCGGGAAGTGGACTTCAAGGGGACACGTGAAGGGTGGCATGGAGGCAAGCCAAGGGAAGGCTTGTGTGCGCATCCGAGGGACGATAGCCAGAGGAAGAGGACTTCAAGAGGCAAGCCAAGGGAGCAGACCCGAAGGCATACGCGAAGGAGAAGGTCCGGAGTGGCTGGAGCTGAGATGTGAGGCAGGGCAGTCGACTGCCCTTGGGGCAGTGACTGCCAAAACCCACAGAAAGTTTTCGGCCTCGGACCAGTCGACTGCCCTTGGGGCAGTCGACTGGTATACCCTGAAAACTAGCCGTTGGCTAGCAATTAATGCTAGACTAGTCGACTGCCGTTGGGGCAGTCGACTGGTGCGGGGCTGGACAGACTGCGAGTTTGTCCTGTTCACTTATCAAAGGAGCACCTTTTTGCACAAGCACGGTACGGTTCCGTACAGTGTCGAAGTGCTGCTCGTCTGAAGAGCGTTTTCCACTTCCTCTCTTGTATTCTACTATATTCTGAAAAGAGGAAGATCGACTGTAAAGGTTTCTCCACCTCAAGGAGAGTTTTCGATAGTGAAAAGTGGTGCTCGCGGCGTGGATCCTTGACTAGTCACCCATCTGGGTGGATACCAAGTAAACGATAAGTGTTAGCATTGTGATTGATTTCATTTGCATATTATTTCCGCTGCGCAAACAAATTTGTAGAGATCAACGACGAAAGTGCTATTCACCCCCCCTCTAGCACGCCTAGACTATCCTTCACAGGTATCCTCTCCCGAGGATAGATGACCTGTTTGACCAGCTGAAGGGAGCCACCGTTTTCTCTAAGATCGATCTGAGGTCTGGTTATCATCAAGTCAGAGTAAAACAGGATGATATTCGAAGACGGCTTTCCGAACAAGGTACGAGTATTTTGAATTCGTCGTCATGCCCTTCGGCGTGACAAATGCTCCTGCTATGTTTATGGACCTTATGAATTGGGTATTCTCATCTTTCCTCGACAAATTTGTAATCGTCTTCATTGACGATATCCTTATTTATTCGAGAAACCAAGAAGAGCACGCCGAGCACCTGAAGATAGTATTACAGATTCTTCGGGAAAATCAACTGTACGCAAAGTTCTCCAAATGCGGGTTCTGGCTCGACCAAGTAGCCTTTTGGGTCATATTATTTCCAAAGACGGAGTTATGGTAGACCCAACAAAGATTGAAGCTGTGAGTAACTGGAGCAGGCCAAAGAACGCTAGTGAAATCAGAAGCTTTCTCGGGCTGGCAGGCTATTATCGAAAATTTGTGGAGGACTTCTCGAGAATTGCAGCCCCTCTAACGGCTCTCACCCGGAAGAATAAAAAGTACGAATGGACGGAAAACTGCGAAAGGAGTTTCCTGGAACTAAAAAGAATACTTACAAGTGCTCCGATTCTTACTCTTCCGGAAAGTAACCAGAGCTTCGACATGTACAGCGACGCCTCCAAATTGGGACTCGGAGCTGTACTTATGCAGAGTGGTAAAGTCATTGCCTATGCCTCTAGGCAACTCAAAGAACATGAACAGAACTACCCCACTCACGATCTAGAACTGGCCGTTGTGGTCTTCGCTCTCAAAATATGGAGGTATTATCTTTATGGAGCGCAGTGTAGGATTTATACAGACCACCAGAGTCTGCGATACTTCTTCACTTAGAAAGACCTAAATATGAGACAACGCCGATGTCTTGAGTTGGTGAAGGACTACGACTGCGAGATCTTCTACCATCCAGGGAAGGCAAACAAAGTGGCCGATGCACTCAGCCGGAAGTCCAGTGCCACCTTGATGTCCTTATCTATATTACCTCGCCCACTCGGAAGAGAAATTATGAATTTCGGGGTCGAGATCATTTCCGGACGGCTTTCTACCATGACAATATCACCGACACTGTTCGACGACATATTAGAAAAATAAAATGGTGATCCGAGTCTTCAAAGAATCAAGCAGGAGATTCTAGAAGGAAAGGGCGATGGTTTTCGTATCGCCGACGGTGGAGTATTATACCTTAGGGATCGTCTATGTATCCCTAATGATCCGGTGCTGCGGAAGGAAATATTAGCAGAAGCTCACGGAACCCCTTATTCGATGCATCCGGGATCCACCAAAATGTATCAAGACCTGAAGGAGAAATTCTGGTGGTTCGGTATGAAGAGAGACGTGGCTCAGCATGTCAGCACTTGCCTGACCTGCCAACGAGTGAAAGCAAAACACCAGCGACCCGGAGGAGTTCTGCTGCCACTTCCAATTCCGGAATGGAAATGGGAAGATATCTCTATGGATTTCATTTCAGGACTTCCCAAGACTACCAACGGATATGATGCGATATGGGTAATTGTGGACAGGTTGACGAAGTCTGCCCATTTGCTAGCAATCAAGATGACTTATTCGATTGAGCAACTAGCTCAATTATATGCTAAGGAGATAATCAGACTTCATGGAGTTCCCAAAACCATCATCTCAGATAGGGACGGTCGCTTTACCTCACATTTTTGGGAGTGCGTCCAGAAGTCTCTCGGCACTAAACTACGATTCAGTACCACCTTTCACCCTCAGACTGACGGGCAAACTAAATGAGTGAATCAAGTACTGGAGGACATGTTACGAGCTTGTGCCCTGGATTTCAAAGGGAGTTGGTGCCGATATCTATGTTTAGCGGAATTCGCTTACAATAATAGCTACCAAGCTACTATCGGAATGACACCTTATGAAGCTTTGTACGGGAGGAGATGTAGGTCTCCGATTTGTTGGTACGAAGGTGGTGAAAAGAAGGAAATGGGGCTCAAGATGGATTTTATCGACGACACCACCCGAGCTATCCACAACATCCGACAACGAATAGAAGCTGCTCAAAGCCGGCAGAAGAATTATGCGAATGTCCGACGTAGGCTCCTGGAATTCGATGTTGGAGATTTGGTATTCTCAAAGTGGATCCTATGAAAGGGGTAACGAGATTCGGGAAGAAAGGAAAACTAAGTCCGCGTTATGTGGGACCGTACCAGATCCTGAAAAGAGTCAGCAAGGTGGCTTATGAACTGGAGCTGCCCCAGGAGATGTCGGCTATTCATAACGTGTTCCATGTGTCGATGCTCAAGAAGTGTATTCCAAACGCAGACCAAGTGATCGAGACGCAGACAGTACAAGTTCAGGAGGACCTAAGTTTTGAAAGCCGACCTATCCAGATCCTTGATCGGGAAGTCAAAAAGCTAAGGAACAAGGAGGTACCCTTAGTCAATGTCCTATGGCAAAGTCAAAGGTTCAAGGAAGCTACTTGGAAACGCGAGGACGAGATGAGACGCAAGTACCCGGAGCTATTCTAAGTTCGAGGATGAACTTTCACGAGGTATGGGGGATTGTAACACCCGTAAAATCCTCTCAATATTTTTTTTAAAATATTAATCATGCCTATATGGATTCTTGAGTAACATATGAATACTAGCATGAACCTTAGCATGATTTCTTATATAGATTAAAAAGCTAAGTACTAATGGGTCTTACATGGGCTCTTCTAGTACCATGGCTATTAGTGGACCTTAGGTAGAATTTTAACATAGATATAAATGAATTCCAATTAGGAATATTAGCATAACTCTTGATGGACTCTTATGTGGGCCTTGCCAAAAATAAGAGTAAATGGAATAAAAATAAAGTGCATGCACCAAGGATTGAACCTTGGACCTAGAGCCTCATCATGCATGTACTAATTAATTCACCTAGCAAGGGAGTGCTAGTGGAAAAGGAAGAAGATTTTAGTTGAGGTTAAAGAAGGTGAAGAGGCACCATGTGAAGAGACACCATGCTCCTTCACTTAGTATAAAAAGGTTGGATGAGAAGTGAAGAGGCTTAAGTTACTTTTCTTCCACCAAGGCTCTTCCTCTTCTTTCTTCTTCCTCCTCCTTGCCTCCTCCTTGCCGTGAGCCACAAGGGGCCTTTCCCCTTGGAAAGCTTCACAAGAAGATTCCCTTTTGAAGATCCAACTTGTTCTACAAGGCAACAAGGGCAAGGAGTGATCTAAAGTCAAGAAGGCTTTCATTTTCTTTCTCTATTCAAGGTTGATAACCAAGATAAAGAGATGTAAGACTCCCTCACCTGTGGTATAATAGTTTTCTATGTTGTCTATCATGATTTAAGTTTTGTTTGGGATCTATGTTGAGAAAACTATGGATTAGGGTTCCTACAAGTTTCGACCAAGCATGGTTTTTGGGTTTGGGATGATGTTAAAACCTCACTTATGATTCCTAAAGCTTTCTCAGGATAAATAAAGAATAAATTATGAGTTGTGGAATTTTTGTAGCACCCAAGGCACCCTACAAGTTTTGGCCACCATCCCATTTCCATGGTTAGGATTAGATCTAACCCTCCAAGTATGCTTATTATGATTCCCTATGATATAATGGATGTAAATTATGAGTTATATGAATTTTTCCATGGACTTAAGACCCCTATAAGTTTCGGCGAAGACCAAATGTTAGGGCTAGGAGCTAGGGTTAGCCCAATCATGTGTTCTAATGGCTTCCTATGACATTGTATGAATTGTATGGGTGTTATGTTACTTATGGTATCTCACATTTTACTTGAATAATGGGACTTTTATCTACAACTTTTGGTCAAGCACCAAGTCTAGGGTTTGGGTTAGTCTAAGGTTTCAAGTATACTTGTTATGATATAGATATATGTTCAAGTATGTTGTATGAATTTTATGATGCCTAAACCCTAACTTTATGTGCTATGCATCATGACCTTGTATGCTTATATTATGCGCCATGTTTTAGTAGGTTTTATTTATGGATGTTTTAAACCATATACCATGAACACATGTGTTGTGAAGTAAACATCATGTTTATGTAGAATTATGCATGCATTAGGTTAAATGCCTTGAACATATGTATATTATGGTTATGTAAACCTATGTATGTATTATGTTGAATGTCATGAACCTATGTAGTATGTATCATGTTCATATCGATCCTACCCATGCATGCTTTATGATAGATACCATGATCATGTATGCTATGCGATATGTACCATGTATGAAAAAAAACTTATCTATGCATGCTTACCTTATGTACCATGATCATGCAAGCTTTATGAACTAAGATGATGTTTATGCTTTAAGGCATAATTATGTATGTATGTCATGCCTTATGAATGAAGATGATGAATGAAGATGATGTTCATGCCTCTATGGCATAATGATGTGTGCATGACATACCTTATGAATGAAGATGATGTTGATGCCTTTAAGGCATAATGATGTTATGCATTAACTATGAATGATGAAATGCTAAGTATGCTTTATACCATGCTTCATGTATTAAGATCATGTTATGTCTTTAAATATGCTATGTAAGTTCTATGAATGATGTAAAAAGAAGCATGTGAAGCTATTTTACTTTATGGATGGGCTTGTACCGGACCCAAGTAAGGTCCAAGGGATGGGCTCCTTATGAAAGCCTCGGTGTGGGACTACCGAAGCTGTCCCCGGTTCTAGGACTAGCGAAGGTGTCCAACAGGGATGGGCTCCTTATGAAAGCCCCGGTGATGGACTACCGAAGTTGTCCCTAGGTCGAAGGTAACCTAGTACCCTAGTAGGTCGAGACTAGCTACCTTGTATTTACTTAGGGATGCGCGCAAATGATGGATGTATGTATGTGGTACAAGCCGGGACCCCCATGATGTTATGATTTATGTTCAAGTATTTACAATTATGATTTTCAAATAAGCATCCTTATGTTATGTGCATTTAACTCATGCATTCATTCATGCTATGCATCTATGTCATGTCAAGTATGTCATATGCTTATGTTTATGTCAAGAACTATGTCATGTCAAGTATGATCATATGCTTATATTTTATGTCAAGTACTTCTTATGTCATGAACTCTATGCACCTTCATTTCACGTTAAGCACTTCTATATGATTATGTATTTTCATGTACATCTATATGCCTCTTCATGTCAAATGCTTTATGAATACCCTCTCATGATATGTTTTGTTTTATGTTACACTCTCCATGTTATGTCTTTCTATTGACTATATGTGACGTATGATTTTAGTGAGTAGGAAAGAGTCTTACTAAGCCTATGTGCTTATAAGTTTTACTTTCTTATACCGCAGATCAAGCAAGAGGATATTAAGCTAAGGGAAGCAGCAGGAGGGGTAAGTGTGTGTGTGTGTGGCAGTGACATGGCAAAAGAAAAAGAAAAAGATTCTAATACTTATACTTTGTCACATGTCTTATATTTTGCATTGTCCTCTTTAGTTTCATGCTATACTTATGATGATTTTGTCTAAAAACATACTTACTACTTATGTTGCTTATGAACAACTTATGTGATTTTTATATCATGCTTTATTGCTACACTTATCATTGCTAAATCATGATGTTAACATGCTATACCACGATGTGTTCGTTTAGAATAATAAGTTGGCTTAAGCTTGATGGTAGGATAAGTTATGTATAATGCAAGTATGTTCAAGAATGTTATGTCTCACATGCTATGTTTTATGTTATGACAATGCTAAGTTTACCAAGTAACCATGTTTAAGAATAATAGCTAAGATATATCAACATGTTTCAAGTTTTAATTGCATGGTTTAAACACATATGTATAAAGTTGTAAATTATTCCGCTGCATTAAGATATTCATATGCCTATATGTATGTTAGCGTAACGCCGCCTTCTGCCTACACCGTAAGGCTGGGAAGGGCGGGCGTTACAGAAAGAACTATGGTAAAGAAGTTTAGCATGAAGAAGAAATATGGAGAAGTAAGGAAAAAAATAGAAACTTGGATACTCAAAATTATTTCTAGATGCTCTTTGCCCTTTTGTGGTAGCTTCTTATGAATCCTGAGCCAAGGGAAGTGAATATGATCTGATTTGGAGTAAGTTCAATACTGAAAGCAGTGTTATATGTTGTGCCAGCTTCATTGATCGGTCCAGAGACCGATCAGACATTGCCTGATCGGTCTGATGATCAGACTGGTGCTCCCTGATCGGACTGGTGACCGATTAGGGGTTGAGCAGTAGCCAATCTCAGAACTCTAAAACTGTTTCTGCCAAAAATCTTCCTCTTCTTTCAATCAACACTAATTCTTAATCCATCTAGCTTCTTCTTAACGACTTCAAGTTCAGAAATCTCTCCTTCTTTTGAACTTTCATGTTTTCATTTGTCTTTTCTTTACTCCTCTTTTCTTTTCTTTTTTTTTCTATTTTTCTGTGATTTTTTTCAGCTGTTTTTTTTCTTGCAGCTTCAATTCAGATCCAACAACCAAATTTTACTCCCAACTCTCCACTTCAGTCATGGTAACCATTTAACTTTTGAAGACAATTCCACTTGGCAATTCCATGTCTAAATGGAAGCTTTTGGTAGGCTTGAAAAATTTCACTAGTTACTAACCTTTGTAAGCCCCCATTCATTTCTAAACTATCCTCATAGAGTTGTAACACCAAACAACATTCAGAAATCAAGTTGTTCCAAAAGTGATCTTAACTTTTCAATACTCACAACTCATCTTTGATACACAACCCATCAAATGTGGCACACTTCTTCATTTCTTTTCTTCTCTTTTTTTTTCTGTTTTCGCATTGTTTTTCTCATGCTCTTCCATTCCTTTAGTCTCATCAACACATTCCCACTATGATTCAACAAAAAAGAAAGCTTCCAAAATTTCCAAATTATCATTTCTCACCACAATTTCTTTCAAAACTCTAGCCACCTCCCCCACACTTAAACTTTTGTCTGCCTCGGGCAAAACAACATCAAGAAAAATCCCAAGTAACCAAGTCTATAGAAGAATATGGTAATGAACAGAAAAATAGGAAAAGGGAAAAGAACAAGGCATGAATCAACATGATGTGTTGCAACAATTAAATAAAAAAGGGAAGACAAAGTGAATAACCTTTATAAATGTGGTCCAATCATAGAAATATGGTTTTGAAAGAACCTAAGCAAGTTCTATAGTACAATTACATGTGTGTATCTCAACAATAAGGCTAAGTCCTCACTAGGTAAAAAGAGTTCATCTTAAGTCATCACTCTAGAGTTCATAACTAAGTAGTACTTAAGCAACTAAGAATTTTCATCCATTGGCTCAAATCCTAAGTCTTGAAAACCAAATTTAATTTGCTTCCAAAAGACTCTAAAATGATATAGAGAAAACCTAGAGGAATACATTTATTCCTACTCATGCAAAAATATGGTGCCAAAATGGTAAAGTGGTGTTTACAATCACTATTTATGCAATCTACACTTCCTAAACATTTATTATCAAAAACTCATGATAAAAGAAAATTTGAACTATTTGAAAACAATAAAATGATATTCACAATGAATTAAAATGCAAGGAAAAGAAAACTCCCTTTAGGTTGGGTAGATAGCATCTTTGACGTCCATTCCATCCACCTCTATCTCCTTTAGTTCTTCAAAGTACTTCTTGAGCCGGTGGCCATTGACTTTCCACATAAATCCATTAGCCTCATCTTTAATTTCAACAACACCATAGGGAAAAATATTAGTCACAATAAATGGACCTTCCCACCTTGACCTCAACTTACCCTTAATCAACTTGAGCCTTGACTTGTACAATAAGACCTTGTCACCAATTTGAAATTCTTTCCTCACTATGTGTTTGTCATGGAAGTTCTTAGTCTTTTCCTTGTAGATCCTTGAGTTCTCAAATGCCTCTAGCCTAATCTCTTCAATCTCTTGAAGTTGAAGTTTTCTCTCTTCTCCCACCATAGCATCAAAATTACAAGCTTTCACCACCCAATATGCTTTGTGTTCTATCTCCACGGGTAGATGACAAGCTTTACCATACACTAACCGGTAGGGAGACATGCCAATCGGTGTTTTGAATGCCGTTCTATAGGCACAAAGTGCATCATCTAGCCTCTTGTTCCAATCTTTCCTATTGAGCCCAACGGTCTTTTCCAAAATTGATTTGATTTCTCTATTTGAAACTTCGGCTTGGCCATTTGTTTGGGGATGGTAGGAAGTAGAAACCTTGTGTACAACCCCATATTTGCTAAGTAGGGCCTTCATGTGTTTGTTGCAAAAGTGAGATCCTTGGTCACTTATTATAGCCCTGGGAATTCCAAACCTGCAAAATATGTGTGACCTAACAAAATTAACAACAACACAAGAGTCATCAGTCCTGGAGGGAATGACCTCCACCCATTTAGAAATATAATCTACAGCAAGTAAAATATACAGATATCCACAGGATGCAGGAAAATGTCCCATAAAATCAATTCCCCAAACATCAAAAATCTCACAAAATAACATAGTCTGTAGGAGCATCTCATTTCTAGCTCCTATGTTCCCAGTTCGCTGACATCTATCACAATTTTTATAAAACACATATGAATCATGAAATAGGGTGGGCCAGTACAAACCACACTCTAAAACTTTTCTAGCTCTTCATTGTGGTCCAAAGTGTCCCCCACATGCTGATGAATGGCAAAAGGTAAGAACTGAACAAATCTCATGGTCAGGTATGCATCTCCTAATTATTTGGTCATTTCAAAATTTTCATAAATACGGGTCATCCCACACATAAAATTTAGCATCACTTTTAAGTTTATCTTTTTGAGCTTTAGAAAAGTGTGTAGGAAAAACATGTGCTGCTAAGAAATTAACAAGGTCTGCATACCAAGGAGACTCACCATGTACTGCAAGAAGGTGCTTATCTCTAAAGTCATCATAATGGTGGTAGGAGATCCATCTCCTTCAATCCTGCTCAGGTGATCTGCAACCAAGTTTTCTTTGCCACTTATATCTCTCATTTCCAAGTCAAACTCCTGGAGTAGAAGCATCCATCTGATTAGCCTAGGCTTAGCATCTGGCTTCTTCAATAAGTACTTTAAAGCTGCATGATCAGAAAAAACAATGACATGTGAGCACAATAAATAAGATCTAAAACGGTCTAAAGCAAAAACTATGGCAAGAAGCTCCTTTTCAGTGGTGGTGTAATAGGTTTGGGCGGCATCTAGGGTTTTTTTTTAAAGAAAAACAAAATTTTATTATTACCAAAAAAAAGGTGATCCATATTAGAAGGGGAAAACTAACCTTCTAATATAGAATTACAAAGACTCAAAATGATTTTACAGATGATGCCAAAAATGACCCCCAAATGTCCATATAAATTTGTACAATTATCAGCTAAATCCGATAAGCTCCAACATCCCTTTCCTATTTGCTTCCAGTAGTACAGCAGCTCCAGTGTTCCAATATAAGTCAAAAGCCCATGTATCAAGCAATCTCAAAATAAAACCTTTGTAGCATACTCTTGTATCACACCCGATGTTCACTTTGGGCAAGTGACCAGCCAACAACGGTTTTGATGTGTCTTTACCGCAGCCGTTACTACGGACTAGATGGACCTATGGTGGATCCATTCACCCTTTCAGACTTTTTGGCAAAGCCTCAGCCATCAACGGATTTGAGATGTCTTTACCGTAGCGGTTTGCTACGGACTAGATGAATCAAATTTGATGGATTCATTCACCATCCCCATCTGTTATCCATCATCTTCCCCATATCAGCTTCAGATGTCATGTATCAGTTACAGGCACCAACTGATGACAGATCCAATCGACCATAATATGATTCATTTAATTTCTTCTTCACATATAAAATCCACACAATGAATCAGAATATGAATACAAAGATATCAAAAGCATCAGTAGCATTTATAATCAGACAAGAATATCAGAGATATCAGTAAAATAGATATTTTCCAAACAGCAAACAATTCCATATATTGTCAACCAGACCTGCATTGCATTCATTCTGCAATTCTAGCATCATAGCATATCATCTGATCCCCAAATGTATTATAATTCAACCAAGCAGTTTCAGCTATCAGACAGATTCTTCACTTCAGATTCATTTCAGACTACTATGACAATTTTCGACCGCAGCTTCCATCAGCAGAAGTACCAGATTTTTGTGCCATAAACTTTCAGCCCTCAGAATCTTTTATATCTTCTTGTATCATCTGAGAAAACCACCAACAGACTGCCTTTTCTGAACTCTGTGATCATCTAATATCAGCCTCAGCTCATGAATCAATATACCCATCTTTTTATATCTGCATATCTGTTAACAGATCCACCAAACAGCAAAAAAATTCCATATGTTATAGTCAGACAAAGTATCAGAAATTATCGATCTGCTTTGCACTCATTCTGCATAATTTCAACAGCATAGCAAAGTGAGTTCACCATTTGATCCCCTAATGTATTGAAATTAAACCAAACAGTTTAAGCCTACACTTCAGTATTCCTTTCAGACTATATTGCAGTTTCAGCCTTAGATCATCTGATAAACAGTTAGATTCAGTAATTCAGACAAAAAATAGATACTTGTATGAAATACAGGACAGTATCCAATTTCAGCATCAGCAAACTGATCCTTGTATCTATACCAACAATTTCCAGCCCTCAGAAGTAACAGGTTTCTGTGCCATCAACTTTCAGCCCTCAACAATCTTTTATATCTTTTTGTACCATCTGTAGACAACTAATGTCAGCTAACAGAAAGTCTGAACTCTGTAGACAACTAATATCAGCCTCAGCACATGAATCAATATGCCCAGCTAATGCCAAAGAAATTCTGTACCCATCAGCTTCCAAATCTTAGCAGTAGTGTCAGCTTTTAACCATCAGCTTCAAGTCCTCATCAATCCTTTACATCTCTGCATATCTGTATATCAAACATGAGATAGCAAAATAAAACATTCTTTATGAGAAGCCAGCATAGACTCTAGATACAGAATAAAACTTATATCATCTGAAAAATCAGCCATCAGAAAACCATTTGCATATCTGTATATACTAATAGCCACCTCAGCCCCACGAAACAAAATGCCCAGCTCGTGCCAAAAAAACCAATTTCAGTATTAAATCATTCAGCATCATCTGATATTTCTGCCAACCGAAAGACAACAGACACACAGGCCATCTGATATTCCAGCCAACAGAAATCATTCCACATGCCCAACAGATTACCACCTCAACATATGTAAGCCAACATATCATTATCTATAAATCTTAAATTATCTTCCGATCCAATCTAATATATGGAAGACCCAATCTATCTACCTTGCAAATTCCATACAAAATCTTGTCTATGTCATGTCTTAACAGCACTTTATCAACCTTAAACATGAAAGCTTGATTGGCCAAATAATCTGCAGCAGCATTCGCCTCTCGATACACATGTGAACATTCCACTCGATATTTCTTGATTATCAATCTGATTTTTAAAACCAAATTCCTTTATTCCCAACCAATAGCTGAGGACTGTATAATTTTTAACGCAACCATTGAATCTGATTCTAACCATACTAGCAAATAATTGTGAGCTACACATAACTCCAATCCTACTAAAATTGCTTCCAACTCCGCCTTTACATTAGTGCTCTCTCCTAACACACCACATTTTGCCATGAGAATCTGGCCTAAATGATCTCAAATAATCACCCCATACGATGATTCCCCTGGATTTCCTCTTGAACATCCATCCGTATTTAATTTGTAATATCCATCTCCTGGCCTCCTCCAATGAACCACCGTACTATAATTCCTGATACTCATCTTAATATATAGCCCCCAATTTTTTGCAACTTGTGTAAAACCTTTCCAATGTTTCCTTTTAATTATACCCGCCGCATCTCCTAAAGTGATGTATTGAATTATATTTCTTCTAATCCTCTGGACCTCTTGTTTGCATCCTTTGTGTTTAGCATCATTCCTGGCAATCCATAAAAACCATAGGATTATAAACGGCATTGCTTCCTTTATGTGACCCCCTTGAGTCCATTCAGGACCTACCTTCCAATTTATCATTGTAGCGCCTCCATGCACTCCAAATATATCCACAAAATAAGTCCATACCTCCTTAGCAATTGGGCCCTTAAAAAACAAATGATCCCATGTTTCCATATGTGTACAGCAAAGATATTTGGAGGCTAAATGTATTCCTCTCTGTTGTAGGATAGAGTCCACTGGTAATCTTTCCTTTAGAAACCTCTAGGCAAAGAAAGCAATGCTTGGACTTAGAATGCCATTCCAGATTGCAAAATTTATTGGATCCACTGGTTGTATTTGTCTAACATTATTCCATGCAGATTTTAGCGAGAATTTTCCATCCATTGAGGGCTTCCATATGATATGATCCGGCTCTTCCAAGTTTACAGGAATTTCCATAACTTCATTAGCCAAATTGTGTGAAGTCAACCTCTTAATTCTATCCATCTTCCAATAAGGGCCATCCATTAAATCCGCAACCTTTAAATCAGAATCCCCATCTAGGATGCAAGACCGAAATAGAGGGCCACTATCCAGCCAAGAATCATACCAAAAATTGAGCTTTCCATCACCAAGAATCCATCCTATATTTTGTTCTGCCAAGCTTCTAATTTTTAATAACCTGCGCCAAACCAGTGAAGCTTTACTTTTCAATGTGACTACAATAGGATGAGTAGAGCCACAATACATTTTTGTAAGGAAAATTGCCCAAGGAGTAGATTGCTCTCTGAATCTGTACCATAATTTGACCGTCATAGCCATGCCAAAGTCAGCTAATTTTCTCACACCTAACCCACCTTCCAGTTTCGGCTTACTAATCTCTGTCCAAGCCACCCAGCGAGGTTTCCTCCTGCTATTCGTGGAACCCCAAAAGAAACTGGCAAATATCATCTCCAATTTATGCAATATTGATATGGGAGGAAGAAGCACTTGCAATATGTATAAAGGCATTGAGGATAACACACTTTTAATTAGCAATAATCTGCCACCATATGAAAGACACGATATATTCCAGCCTAGAAGTTTTTGCCTTATCCTATCCAGCAAGGGTTGAAAGTACACTGTCTTTTTGTGTCCATTAAAAATTGGAATGCCTAAATAATGCATAGGCCATTTACCTTCTGAAAAACCTGTAACATCAAGAATAGATCCTCTACGGACGCCCGGTATGCTTCTTGCAAGATAAACTAAACTTTTCCCAGCATTAACAGATTGACCTGACTGCATCTCATACTTATCAAGGTAGGCCTTTAACTTCTTCACACCATCTATAGATCCATTTAAAAAACAATGACATCATCCGCATAAGCCAGATGAGAAACTCTCATATCACATCCTGTAGAAAAAAATAACCTCGGGTTATTAAAAAACAGAGCTTCCAAACCCCTTGAAAAAAATTCTGAAGCAATAATAAATAGAAAAGGAGATATAGGATCTCCTTGTCGTAATCCTCTTGCTGCTTGAAAAAACCCCTCGAGATGCCCATTGATACGAAGTGAAAAATGGCAAAAGCTTATACATCTTCTAATCATATCTATAAAAGAACTTTTGAAACCAAATGCTGCCATGATCCTGAATAGTAAGCTCCACTATACCCTGTCAAAAGCCTTAGCCATATCAAGCTTCATCATCAAATTCCCTCCTCTAACATGAAAATTCAACTTATGAGATAATTCTTGAGCTAAAAGAATATTATCAGATATTAGTCTGCCTTCTACAAACCCACTTTGCGCCGGGGAGATGATTTTGTTTAGAGTCTTTACCAAGAGGTTTGCCAACAACTTTGACACTATCTTGTAGGAGACATTACATAAACTGATGGGTCTGAAATCTTGCCATTTTTGAGCATTTGCTATCTTTGGTATTAAAACAATCGTCGTAGCAGACATACCTTTTGGAAGATATCCATCCTTTAAAAATTCCAGCACTGCCTGATGAACATCTTCTTTAACTATATCCCAACAAGAAACATAGAAAGCTGCAGAGAAACCATCTGGACCTGCTGCACTATCTTGATCCATTTCCCAAATTACTTCCTTTATATCTTCCAAAGATGGAATGATAGTTAATGCTTCGTTATCTTCCTCAGTTATAAGCTTCGGTATATACCTCAGATCTGCCAACATACAAATAAAATTCTCTCCTTTTAGTAACTGTTCAAAATACTTAACACCCGAGGCTCTGATTAGATTCGGTTCTTCTAAGCATTCCCCTTCATCCAAAACTCGAAAAATTCTATTAGTGGCCCTTCTTATTTGAACTCTGTCATGGAAAAATCTTGTATTTTTGTCCCCCTCAGCCATCCATTTAACTGCTGCCCTTTGCCTCTAAAAATCCTCTTCCATTTGAAGAGTCTTAAAGAGATGAGCTTGACTTTTGTTTCTTTTGACCAAGTTCTCTTCTGTAGGCTCTGTATCAAATTGTTTCTCCGCAATAGCAAACTGATCTTCAGCACTTTGAATATTATCATGGATATTCCCAAATACCTCTTTGTTCCACCATTTTAAATGCTCTTTTAATCTTTTTAATTTACACTGCAATTTGAGAAGGCCATAAAGAGATCAAGGCAAGTTCCAATTTAATCTTACCGTTTGCATAAAACCATGATGTCGTAACCACATCTTTTGGAATCTGAATGAAGCCACTGCCTGCTCAAATTTTGGAAAAGAAATCAATAGAGGACAGTGATCTAAGGCGGCACGACTTAAGTGTTCCACCCGAACTGAAAACCCATGATCTTGCCAAGAAGAGGAGATTAAAATTCTATCCAGCCGCTTCCAAATTCTGTTATTTGTCCAAGTAAAACAATCTCCCACATAACCTGCATCTACCAAACCCATAGCCATCATGAAATTATTAAAATCCTCTATTGCTCCTGGCCTAATCACAGTACCAGTAGATTGCTCAGAGGCATTAGCAATAACATTAAAATCACCACCTACCATCCAAAATTTCTCCAATTCTGGCTTAAAACTCATCACCTGTCCCCAGAGCTCATATCTATCAGAACGTGAACATTTAGCATAAACTATTGCAACCAACATGTCTATTAGCAAAATAGCAGATTTCAAGCTAAGATGTAAAAACTGTTCATGATCTGCTAAGACATTGCATTCAATATTAGTATCATGTATAAACCAAATTTTTCCAGAGCAATTAGAGATAGCTGAAGATAGACCCAATCTTTTTGTAATAAAGGAAGCATCCAGACTAATAAAAGGTTCCAAAATACCTAAAAAATTTAAATGATATTTATTCTTCAAAAAATGTAATCTTCTAAGAGAAGAGGGGTTATCAACTCCCCTAATATTCCATATCATGCCCGGCATCAAGACAATGTTGGATAAGAGGCCACTTGAGCTTGGGATTGACTTCTAGTGATACGCCGAGATACACCAGAAGGAGGAATTTTACTACTATCTTTAATTGGCATGGAGATGGAAGAAGACCTTTTTAATTGCCTCCCTTCATCCTCATCAGTGTCAAAATCCTCCACAAAAGCTTTAGTTGCATCCACACATATAAATTCCTTTTTGTTAGCAAGTGTATGAACTGGTACTACTATTCTATTTTGCTGCATTTCTGAGATACTATTTATTTCTGGAATATTTGAGACTTCAACCACCATCCCTGATTTTTCCTGCATACTTACTTCATTTTCTCTCAGAACCCTTTCTACACAAACTAAAACCGCAGTTTCCCCTTTGTCTTCATTGCTTGCCAGCCTTTGATAACTTCCATTATGAACATCCTGCATTCCATCCTTCTGCCCCTTTTCTATTCTGTCTTGTGATAGTTTAGATCCCAGAGAAAGTTGTTCATCTCTGAATTCCTTACTGAGCTCCTTCCCTCTATCATGATCAACTGCATCTCTAATCCCATCTTCATTCAAATCCTTTTGCTCTAAGCTCTCCACAGCTTCCAAATTCTGAAGTGAGTTCCCAAATTCAAAATTAACTCTGCGACTACCAAATTGATGACTGTCAACTTTCTTCTTCTGTACCCAAACCTATTTTTCTATTCCATATGACTCTCCAAACTGCTTCTCATTTAAAAGTTCTCCATCCTCCATACCAGAATTGTTTGTATATCCTTGTGGTAATCCTTCTCGCAATTCCTCTTCATTAGTCTTGTTGTCAGATCTATTGTTCTTCCTTTTAAATTTCTGTTGACTTCCTTTAAAGTAACATTCCTCAATAGAGTGTCCCAGATGATAACATTGCTCACAGTACTTTGGATGTTTTTCAAAGATAACCTTTTGTAGCCTCTTCTCTTCGCCAATCCCAATCCAGAATTCTTCTACCCTCAGCTTTGTCAAATCAATTTCAACGCACACTCTCGCCATGTATAGTCTTGAACCATCCGCAGTGGCTTCATCAATTTTTATTGGCTTTCCAACTATCCGAGCAGCTGAGAACAAGCATTTATTATTAAACATGTGTATCGGGAAGTCTGGGAATTGAATCCAAACCGGGACTATGGGAGATTCAGCTTCATAGGAGAAGTGAGGAGACCACTTGAAGATGCGCAGAGGGACACCAGTGATATACCAAATTCCTCGAGACCAGATTCTTGCCATATCTTCATTAGAAGTGAGATGCAGAAAAAGGTGACCCGATGTCAGAAAACGAATGCTATAGATGCTAGACAACCCCAGGTTCTTGATAGCTTGTGTCGTGGCCGAAAAGCTAGGGCGTTTTCCAGAGAATTTCCAATCAACGAGAAGCGATATGGAACAGCCATGGAAGTTATCTCTTCCTCTGTGTAGATGATGCCAGGTCTACTATTATAAACCGTCACCTCCTTAAAATCTTCTCCAACATCGAATGCTTTCTTCAGAGCCCTCGGAGAGGCCGGTCTCAAGATCGCCGCATACGTTGATGATCTCTCAGCCACAACCCCTTGGGAGATCGGCACACCCTCCGGAGATTTCTGTGAAGTATTAGGAAGAGGAGGGAATTGGGATAAGTCTGGCGCCGGCGTCTTGTTGACGCCGGCAGCCATCACCGAAGAAGAAAGGCGCGCAGGCGCCCGTTTCCCAAATCGCCTTTGAATCGCCCAAACCAGAGAGAGTTCGGTTTGGCATCTAGGGTCTTGGAGGCATAACATATGACATGAGGTGCTCCATCCACCCTTTGTGCTAGAACAGCACCCACTGCAAAGTTAGATGCATCACACATTAGTTCAAATGGTAAATTCCAATCAGGTGATCTAATGATAGGAGCTGAGGTAAGAGCCTCCCTGAGTCTGTGAAAAGCTTCTTTGCACTTATCATCAAAACAAAAATCAACATCTTTTTGTAAAAGTTTTGTCAAGGGCCAAGCGATATCACTAAAGTCTCTTATAAATCTGCAGTAGAAACCTGCATGTCCAAGAAAGGCACGAACATCCCGTACGCATACGGGGTAAGATAAAGCAGACATAATACTAATTTTTGCAGGATCTACCTCAATACCTCTCCTAGAGACTATGTGCCCTAATACAATACCATGCTCTACCATAAAGTGGCATTTTTCAAAATTAAGTACAAGGTTAGTCTCAATGCAACGGTGTAAAACCCTAGATAAGTTATCTAAACATGAATCAGACGACGTGCCAAAAACTGAAAAATCATCCATAAAGATCTCCATGCAATGCTCTAATAACTCACCAAATATACTTACCATGCATCGCTGAAACGTTCCTGGAGCGTTGCAGAGTCCAAATGGCATTCGTCTGTAGGCAAATGTGCCGAAAGGACAAGTGAAGGTAGTCTTCTCTTGATCCTCTGGATCTATTCAAATCTGGAAGTAGCCTGAATACCCATCCAAGAAGCAGTAATGGAACTTCCCTGCAAGTCTCTCAAGCATCTGATCAATAAATGGCAATGGGAAGTGGTATTTCCTCGTGACTGTGTTTAGCTTCCTATAATCAATGCATACTCTCCATGAATTCTTAACTCTGGTGGGCACTAACTCATTACTTGCATTTTCCACCACTGTAACTCCACATGTCTTGGGCACCACATGTATGGGACTAACCCAGTGACTATCAGAAATGGGGTAAATGATACCTGCCTGTAGAAGTCGAGTCACCTCTTTCTTAACAACATCCAAAATGAGTGGATTAAGTCTCCTTTGTGGCTGCCTCACTGATTTAACGTTCTCTTCCAAAAAGATCCTGTGCATGCAAATAGTTGGGCTAATACCTGGTATATCTGATAAAGTCCACCCAGTAGCCTTCTTGTGCTGCCTCAGGACTTGCAATAATTTCTCTTCTTGCTCTGATTACAAGTGTTGAGCAATGATAACTGGAAAACTTTGCTCCTCTCCTAGGAAAACATACTTCAAGTGATCTGGTAGTGGCTTAAGCTCAATCTGGGCCTGCTTAGTAGGTATAGGTGATCCTTGGGGCTCAGTGCAATCCCCTACACTCACACACCTCTCTTCTGAGTCCTCTGAAATATCAATAGAAATAGGTGATCCCTGGGGTTCTATGCAATCCCCTACACCTAGAAAATCCTCTTCAGCTGGAAGTAAATCTGAAATACCCTCTGAAATGTCCTCAGCCTCAGTAGCGAATACACCCTCAGCCTCCTCTGAACTGACAACTTCTCTAGAAAAATCAAGTGAAGGTTCCCCAGCCAAAATATCAGCATCATCCAACTCCTCTAAAATGCCAATGCTCATAATAGAGTGGTCTTCACTAGGGTGCTTCATGGCATCAAATATGCTGAATTGGACAACTGTGTCTCTAATTTCCACCGAAAGTGTGCCAGCATATACATCTATCTTTGTTCTCGCAGTCTCAGAAATGACCTCCCTAAAATGAGTGGAGATCTGTGTGCAAAGTAGTCTCCCTCCATGTCCAGAATGTAAAAATCTACAGGAAATATCAGCTCCTTCACCTTAACCAACACATCTTCGATAATCCCGGCAGGGTGGGTCTGACTCCTGTCTGCCAACTGAATCACAACTCTGGTAGGCTGTAGAGGGCCTATGCCAAGTATCTGGAAGACTGATCTGGGCATCACATTTATAGAGGCTCCTAAATCCAACATGGCATCATGGAACATAGTCCTCCCTATCTCACAAGATACAGTAAAAACCCCTGGGTGTTCACACTTCTAAGGAATGACATGGATAAGTACTGAAACATTTTTCCCCAAGCTGACCAACTCATTCTCCTTCAACTTCTTCTTATGAACACATAAATCTTTCAGGAATTTTGCATACTTAGGAATCTGTTTAATCATGGTCAACATGGGTACATTGATCTCCACTTTACTAAACAACTTCACTAGCTCATTGTATTCCTTAGCTTTCTCCTCCTCCACTTGCTTCATAGCTTGAATTTTACGCTGAGGGAATGACAAAGGAACTCTCATTTCTTCTTCTTTAGACGAAAGTTGAGGGGTTGAAATTTGAACTGACTTTCCCACTGAAGTAGCTACTGTGAACTCCTCTTTCCCACTGATTTCTCCTTAATTCTCCACCAAAATCACAGGATTACTTGAGGATGGAGTTAGGCTTGGACTAGGGGTGGAACCAACTGAATTTGAAGTTATTTCAGGGTTGTTTGGGGCTGGAAATGATGTTGTTGTCCTGTTTTCAGAAAAATCAGCTCTTGGACCATTTTGAGTTGAAGCCACCTTCCCACTCCTTAAAGTAATAGCACTAACGTTTCCCTTTAGATTGGGAGTAGCTTGAGAAGGTAGTTGACTTGATCCTTGAGCTTGCATTTGATTCATCCCACTAGCCAATTGTCCAATTTGCCTCTCAAGGTTTTGTATGGTGGGATCATTTCTTTGTTGTTGTAAAAGTTGTTGAAGCATCTCTTCTATCCTTTGTTGTTCCGCATTTCCCCCACTAGAGCCTCCATAGCCCCCTTGGTTGGCATGAGACTTTGATTGGCTTTGAAATGATGATTGAGGTGGTTGAAATTGTTGAACTTGCTGTGAACCTTGAAAGTAGGACTGTTGGGGCTGATTATAGGGTTGAAATGGTTGAGAAAATTGCTGGAAATTTTACTGAGAACTTGGTTGAAATGGTTGAGAATTGTAGCTCTGAAAATTCTGAGGTTGAGGTTGAAATTGTGGTTGAGAGGGCTGAAATTGATTTGGCTGGAAATTCTGAGTTGATGGCTGAAAACCTTGGTTGAATGGTTGAAATCCCTGCTATGAGAACTGATTTTGTTGCTGAAAATTCGAACTTCCTTGAAACCCTTGCTGATTCATTGAAAAGGTGGCTGATTTGGTTGATAGGGTTGCTGAAATTGTTGAATCGGTTGTTGAAATGGCTGAAATTGTTGTTGTCCTTGCTGAACTTGCTGGAAATTCTGTTGAGACTGTTGATAGGGTTGTTGTGATGGGTTTTGCTTATAAAAAGAATTGACATACTTCAGATTTGGATGATCCCTCCAACTAGGGTTGTAAGTGGATGAGTAGCGGTTGTTTTCGGCCTGGAATTGTCCCCTAGTCAATGCAGCTAATGTCTCATCTTGTTGGAGGTTAGGACATAGATCCGAATTGTGTTCTTGACTTGAGCAAATACTGCATAACCTCATCACTGGGCTTGAAGGTGGTGGTACTGAGAAATTTTGATTTTGACTCACATTATTTAGAGTCATTTGCTTCACCAGGGATGTGAGCTCCATCAATGAATTTTTTATTTCCTTTTGCTCGTTTGATACCATCTGAACTTCATTAACTCCTCTGGTGGACAAAGCTCTAATCCCAAATTGCTGTGAGTTTTCTGCCATATTTGAAATTAGCTCCCTAGCTTGATCTGGTGTTTTGTTTACTAGGGCACCTCTTGCTGCAGTGTCTATCATGATCCCATCCATCTGGAGAAGACCCTCATAAAAGTACTGAATGAGTAGCTGCTCACTAATCTGATGCTGTGGGCAACTAGAGCAAAGTTTGTTGAACCGTTCCCAATAGTCATAAAGAGTCTCTCCCACTACTTGTTGTATGCCACAGATGCTCTTTCTAATGATCGCAGTCTTGGAAGCTAGAAAGTACTTCTACAAAAATGCTTTTTTCATAGAAATCCAGGTAGAAACATGCCCATAGGTAGGTAGTAAAACCAATCCTTCGCTGCTCTAGTCAGGGAAAATGGAAATGCCCTCAGCTTTTGATATCTCCCACTACATGTTGTATGCCACAATGCTCTTTCTAATGATCGCAGTCCTGGAAGCTAGAAAGTACTTCTACAAAAATGCTTTTTTCATAGAAATCCAGGTAGAAACATGCCCAGTAGGTAGGTAGTAAAACCAATCCTTCGCTGCTCTAGTCAGGGAAAATGGAAATGCCCTCAGCTTTTGATATCTTCCTCTGAAATCCCCTGAGGCTTCATGGTGGAGCAGACAACGTGAAACTCATGTAAGTGTCTGTTGGGATCCTCCCCGGACTGACCTTGAAATTTGGGCAAAAGATGAATAAGTCCTGATCTTAATTCAAAATCTCCAGTGAGCTCTGGGTAGGCAATGCAGGAGTACTGAAAAGCATCATCTGGTGCTGCTAGTTCCTTCATAATTTTCTGGTGGTCTGTCATAGGATCAACTGAATAAGCAGAAATAGGCTAAGTAGGAATAATGTCAAAAGCCTCTGAAACATTGGGTTGATTCCTCCTGGCTCTAAAAGTTCTTTCAATTTCAGGATCAAAGTTTTCAAGAATACCACCTGCAGATCTGGTCATACACAAATACAAAAATCGCAGCAAATGTATACACAAGAATGAAACAAATGTAATGAATCACAAAATATGGAGATAAGCACAAAAATGGATCACAAGATATGAAATAAGCACACAAGCTAAATCAAACAAACTCAACTAGTTTTCCCCGCCAACGGCGCCAAAAATTTGATGCTCCCCAAATTAGATGTCACGAATGTGAGTCTCAAATTTAGAAATTTATAAAGCTGAAAACCCTTGCTAGCAATGTAGAAATATAAAATAGGGATCTCAGGTCGTATTTTTCCAGGACTAGTTGCGAGTGTCCGAATTAAGCTTGAAGGTTATTTGTCGTTAAATGATTTGGGGTTTCTAGATAAAATGAGGGTTTTGTTTTGCAAGTAAGAATGGAAGCAAAAATTTCGAAATGGAATTGACTTAACTAGAGTTAAACTAGGTATTGCAAGAATGAAACTCAACCATTAAGAAAATTGAACAAACAATTTGAAGTTGCAAAATTTGACATATAGAACTGATATCAAATGCAGAGTTACACTAGAACTGTACTTAAATTTGGAAGTAAAGGATTGAAACAATGCTGAATACTGAAATAGAGTATGTGGTACAGATATTTTACTGATCGGTCGGCTGACCGATCAGATTCAAGCCTAATCGGACTGGCGTCCGATCAGGTGCTGCCTGGATCGATCACAATGACTGATCAGTAGCTGATTGCAACCTGATACAGAACTGAAACCATGCAGAAAACGAATTCGAATCGAAAACTAAACAGCAGAATGAAATTTCAATACAAAAACTATCTTGTTGTCACCCAAGATCTAGCTAGAAACCCTCTAGCTTGCCAAATCACCCGGATCTGAACTCTCCTTGTGCGATTGTGGTGAATCAAATTGAAGCTGTCTTTTCATCCGAGCATCCTCTTGATCGATGAATCGATTGAAGCTTGATGGTCAGAACCTTCCAATGGTCTTCAGAAAACCCTTCTGAATTCGTTGGCAGCTCCGATCGGTGAAGTCGAGCATCCAAGAGGCGATCGAACAGAAGACAGTCCCTTTGGCGAAACCCTCTCCGCAGAGCTTTTCAACGACGAGAATCCATCAAAATCCTCACGGGGAGTAATCTCAATGACATGGGAACTTGAATTGAAGCTCCAACTGCTGTGGCCGCGCGATCGGAAGAAGAATCGGAGAAGAAAATCGCAAGAACAGTAAAGGAAGTGGCGAAGACGCGACGACGACGAAACGCAGAGGGAATTCTGTTTTAATCAATTGACTTTGAATTTGGACGGCTGTGATTACCCTGATCCCATCCAACGGTCGGATCAAGTTAGATCGAACCCAAACTTCCTAGATCTTGATCAAGGGCTCTGATCTAATGATCCTTAGTTCGGATCACTTAGATCTGAAGCGGATGGCTCAGATCTTCTCTTCTTTAGCTTGGACGGTCTAGATCTTCTATTGCTCGATCCAACGGCTGAATTAACTCCGATCAGGCCCAAACTTTCAGATCTTGATCCATTAACTTGAATAAGTCTATCTTGAGCTTGGATCAACTAGAAGTTGGAGGATGACTTAGATCTAACCGTTCTCTTGAATGGACGGCCCATATTAACCCGATGCTTGATCTATTTGATCTGGATCCAATTCTGACCCAAGTTTGATCCAATATGATCCAGGTCCATGATCATTTGAAACCTACAAAATGATATTAAATTTAAGTGCCAAAACATATTAAATATAGAAAGAATTGAATCTTAAGCAAAATGGAGGTAATTCATGAAACCTTATATAAATGCAAACTTAAATATATAATATTGGATCAAAAAATGAATTTGAGGGCATAGTTTAATTAACAAAATGAAAGTTATCACTCCCCTGCCCCGAAGTCCGTCAAATTCGCGTTCCCCCCAGTTTTGTAGCTTCTCATGTCCTTTCAAATCTCATCGCAGATCTGAACGAACGGTTCAGAATGCTTCGGATCATAATTAACGGTCAGATTAATTCAGATCCAGATCAAAAGCTTCAAATCATGATCAATGGTGATGATCTACTTCCCTCATCTTGGATGGACCAAATTATTGACGGATGACTCAGATCACTCAGATCTTGGATGAATGGTCAAAATTGCTCCAAAGCTTGATCTCCTCGTTTAAATCCAAATCTGAGCCCAAACTTAGATCGATTCGGCTCAGGTTCAAGATCCTTTTATGCCTACAAACACATGCAAATATTAGCATCAAATATCATAAATTAAAGATAAATTATAATTGAGTCTAAAAATGCATATATAAACATGAAATTATCACATGAGAAGATCAAAAAGTATGCCTATATAATTCAAAATATCGTGAAAAAATGATGATTATGACTTGTCACCTAGTATCATCCATAGAGTACATAAACTCCCTTATATTATTTCACTCCCCATACTGCCTATCTATAAATCTCGAGACATGACATTGAAAATTTTCCAATCTCGAGACATGACATTGAAAATTTTCCACCCTCTAGAAAGTCTTGGACTTCTTGAATAGATCTTGAGATAAGGTAATTTAATTCTCCAACTGATGGGTATGGCTTGATGGGTTTCCTAAGCGAATACTTGGTCATCCTTGAGAGACCTCTCCATGTCTACGGATTAAAATTAATCTGAATGGAGATCCATCCCCCAAATGACCATCTCGTCATCGTATCAATCGGTTCGAATTACAACTTAGCCAATTTCAAAGATCGAGCCTTGTAATTCGCCTAACCAATCGACCGCAGAAAAGACGACGAGTGGATCGCCGATTTTTGTGTTTATAATTGGGGTCTAATAATTAATTATTAACAATGATTAACAAATAATCAAGAAGATAATAATTAATTAACAAGCCACATGAAATGATAAGAAAAACAACGAGCCAAGGAATAAATTTATACCTTTCATTACCTTGTAGCCTTCTACCTTATGAACCTTCCCTCTTGGACGTCGTGTGGGCGATGAGCTACCAAGAACCGGAATCACCAGGGGTACCCAACACCACCTTCTTCTCTCCTAGCCGAAACCCTAGGTTAGGGTTATCGTCGGCAAGCCTCTTCTCCTCCACCCTTGTGTCGTCGGCTGGTCCAAGACCTCAAGGGTGTGCCGGCCACAAGTTCTCAGGTCTGAGAACACAATGGAGGATGAAGAGGTAGAAGAAGAAGGAAGAAGATCCAAAACCCGTCGGCCTCTTTCATTTTTCTTCCTCACCGCCGGCGCCGCAAGCCAAGATTCCTGCCGCCGGCTGCTCCACTCAGCTTCCCCTACGCCGTGCTCGCACAAGAGAAGGAGAAGAGAGGGGGAATAGAGAGGAAGACTAGCTTTCTCCTCTTCCCAACCTTTACTTCTCTTCTTCTTCTCAACCCGCGCCGCACAACCCTAGGAGAGAGGGAGAGGAAGAGTGAATAGGAGAGAGAGACCCCGGGTTCGCTACGTGGTGGATTATGTGGGGACCGGTGCTGTCGATAGAGGGGGGGTGAATATCGACTCGTTAAAAACTTTGGGAAACTTGTCTTTCGATCATTTGTTCTAGATACAGAGTTAGTAGCAGCGGAAAACAGAAAGAACGAAAAAGTAACAACTCAGAATGCACATGGATTTTTACTTGGTTCCCAACCCCCCAGGGTCAGTATGTTCAAGGCATAAGCATGGGAAATGCCTGTCCACTAATGGTCTCCTTTCTGGACTTTTCGGAGGCGCAAAAAACCCATCTTACAGTGCACATTTTACAATAAAAAAGATAAGGAAATTAATTGCATAAAATAAATCAAACCAAACGAAATGTCGAAGACTCGGCCGATCTGGAATTCCGAAGTGCCGCACACTTCCTCCTCGAGCCTCCTTGGTCGTAGAGCTTCGTCTTTAGCACTTTTTCTTCGCACAGAATGCTTAGAATGTCGTTGTGATTGGTGTTCTGAGTTGAGGGGTCGAACCCCTTTATATAGTCATGTATTGGTCGTCTAAGTCGCTATGGGGCGCCTCATAAACCTTGGTCAAACCTCATCTTCGCGTCAAACTCGCAGCAGCTGATAAGCACCAGTCCAGGGCGCCCTAGACCATCCTGAGCTTGGCATCCAGGGGCGCCTGGATGCTTGGGGGTGCCCTGGAGCAGCTTTCCAGCAATTTTGTGTGTTTGTTTGCCTACTTTGCCTCCAATTCTAGGTACCTGCAAGATATACAAACATAAGATAAGCACATATATAATCTTAGCCTTAATGACTTGGTTCTGACTTCGGATTTCCCGCGAAACCCTAGGTCGAATCGACGCCTATGTTCCCTTCCCGGGGAAGGCGCCTTTCACCTACTCCTCTCAGGAGAAGTTTGCCAACCGGCTACACCGGTTGGAATTTTGCCCAATCTTACGACCAAGACTTATTGCCCAATTTCTCAAATCAGGACTTCATGCCCAGTCCACGACCAGGACTTATTGCTCAACCCTATGTCAGGACTTCAATGCCCAGCCCTCGGCCAGGACTTATTGCCCAATTCCTCGAATCAGGACTTCGTGCCCAATCCTCGGTCAGGTCTTAGGGGCCCAGCCCGCGACCAGGACTTAGTGCCCAATTCTTCGAACCAGGACTTATTGCCTAGGTTAACTAGGAATTTTCTTCACTTTGGTACTGATTTCTTGACTCACCCTTCCCATGTTTAATGTATCACCAACTTAAGCATATTGTTAAATATTGAAACACTAGAGGAGGATATCACTGATGCATCTTGTACCAACAATCTCCCCCTTTTTGATGTTTGATAATATCTTAAGTTAGATTGGATTAAAGGGTTAAGTGATCTAAGTTTTGATCCTTGAAAAAACATTTTGATTTAAACTTTGACCCTTGGGAGAAAATTTTTTTCTAACCTAAGCTCTCTACTTGGAAAAACATTTTGATTTAACCTTTGATCCTTGGGAGAAAAAGTTTTGATTTAACCTTTGATTCTTGGGAGAAAAAAAAATTCTAACTTAAGCTCTCTCTCCCCCTTTGTCATACATAAAAAAATGACAAAAAACTTGCACCAACAATGAAAATTTCATAATTTTTTTTCTTTTTGAAAGTATTTAGGATAATTCTTTGAAAGCATATACTTTTTGATAAAATATTTCGAAACTTCTTTTTGTTAAAAAACTAAGTACTAGTTAAAAAACTATGTACTTAAATTGCACACAAAAAAAATTATACATTGATAAGTATTGAGCATTTGGAAAAATATTTAGAAAAATATTGTTCTGCACTTGAAAAAAAATATTTTTGAAAAAAAAAATATGCACTTGAAAATGATGCCTTAGAAAAATTTTCATTTAGAACAGATTTTCACAAAAAATTTGCACTTAGAAAGAATTTTCACTTAGAAAAATTTTATGTATTTAAAAAGTATTAGTGCTTTGAAAAAATTTTTGCACTTAAAATATTTTCGCAAGATAAAGTCTTTTTAATAGAATTTTGTTTTGAAACATGATATTTTACTTGACTTGGTTTCTTTTCCAATCTGACACAATCCTAGGAAACCTTGTTGACTACAAGGACATTTCCCTAAGTGTCCTGTAAATTCTCCAAATTCAAGCAAATGTTATTTCAGATCGATTCCAAAAAATAATTTTGAAAATAAGTTCTTTGTTGATGCAGTCTGACCCTGATTGTTGTTTTGGTGTTGTCACCGATTTTGGTTTAGGTTGATTAGATGATTATGATTAAGTCCTGGTCGTGGACTAGGCATACCTGGTGGAACTAGGTTGGATAAAATCCTAACTTGGAGGGTTAGGTGGGAAAAAGTCCTAGCTTGGAGGGCTAGGTGGATAAAATCCTAACTTGGAGGGTTAGGTGTGGTAAAGTCATAGCTTGGAGGCTAGGTGTGAAAAGTTCTAACCTGGAGGGTTAGGTGTGGAGGGCTAGGTGTGAAAAGTCCTAACCTGGAGGGTTAGGTGTGAAAAGTCCTAGCTTGGAGGGCTAGGTGTTGGAAAAGTCCTAGCTTGGAGGGCTAGGTGTGAAATCCTGGCTTGGAGGGCCAGGTGGATGAAATCCCGGCTTGGAGGGCTAGGTCTTAGCTTGGAGGGCTAGGTAGAAGTCCCGGTGATTGAGACTAGGCACGGAGTCTTGGTCCGAGGGACTGAGCACGAGTCAGGAGAGGCTGGGAGCCAGTTCCCTTAACATAGAGTGGGTTTGGCCTTGCCCGGATCGGTCTGGTGACCGATCAGGGAGCTTCTAGTAACTTTGGCAAACCTACTGTTCGGCTCCTAATCGGTCTAGTGACCGATCAAGAAGAAACCTTATTCGATCAATCTGAATGATCAACTGTCGCGAGGTTTCTCACCCAGACCGATCAGGCTCTAGCCTGATCGGTCAGGGAGTGTCCTGATCGGTCTGGTGACCGATCAGCAGTGTATTTCTGGCGAGATTGTGTCAAGCAGATTTCTGGATCAGTTTGGTGATCGATTAGGTGACCGGTCAGGGTGACCGATCATACAAGCTTGCGATCCTAGGTTTCTCGCTGGGGACCGATTAGGCTGGAGCCTGATCGGTCAGTGATCATCCTGATTGGTCCGGTGACCGATCACTTTAATTCAAACACACTGTCAGACGCTCTGATCACGTCTGATCACATCTGATTCCTCTGCTCTTAATCTTTGATACTTGATTCTCTGCTTGATTTACTGTGCTAATGATCTGATCAAGATTGCAGGTGATAGGAATGGATTCAAATACTCAAGGAGAGTCAATGGGAGTCTTTCCTTGGAGCAGGTTTGTCTGTTTTCCATCTCAGGTTGCAACGGACGCTGGCGCTGCTGGAGCTGCTGACTGGGGCTCGGCAGAGGGAAGCTCAGGGAGTCTAGAAGAGCTCAGTGGTAGGTGAGCGATTGCAGGTGAGCAGCTGGAGGTTGCAGTGAGTTGCTGTGACCTAGCGATCAGTGGGAGAGACTTAAGCACTTGGTGGCGAAGAAGTCTCAACAACAACAACAACGGACAAAAAAAAGAGAAGTCTCAATAACGAAGTTCTCCACATTGTGTTCTTGCGACAACTCTGTTCCATCATCTTGAGCAAGCAACTGTGATCCTTGAAGCAACTTTCTGTTACTTGAGCATTTGGAAGAGAAACAAGAAGCTTAGCGAGTCCATCAGCGAGAAGATACAAAGAAGGGAGTTCTTGCATGAGATCTGCGTTGAGTGGAGCTCGGGAGAAGTTTGCTTGTGTTCTTGGTGTTCCAAGTGCTAAGTAAGATCCTTCTTGTGTTTCCTGTACTTTATACTTGATCCATCTTGAAACGCTGTGGAGAGGTTACTCCATCGAGAAGGAGGTTGCGTTTTATTTGGATTTTCCGTGGCTTGATCTGCCGACGATCAAAGGATCGCCCACCTTAAGGGCACGCCAAGGAGTAGGGGCAAGTTATCCCCGAACCTTGTAAATCCTCTTTGTTAGCGTTTTGTGTTCATGCTTAGTTTAGGTTTTAGTTTCTGCAACTCTATTTTTGCTTCCGCTGTGCTACTAACCCAACTGCAGAGAAACCTAAAATTGAAAGAGTGGGTGGCTGGCTATATTCACCCCCCCTCTCTTGCCATCCAAGTTCCAACAAGTGGTATCAGAGCTTGGGGCTCTGTACAAGCGGATTAACAACCGAGAGCTATCAACAATGGTTTTGAGAGAAGGTTTTTCCACCATCCGACCTCCCTTCTTCGATGGAGCAGATTTTTAATATTGGAGATCGAAGATGGAGTATTATCTAAAGATGGACATCAACACATGGTTCACTGTGAAGGAGGGACTTTCCCCTCCAAAGGATGATGAAGGAAAAGAATTGGAATCTTGGCGTTGGACTGCTGAGCAAACTCGAAAAAGTGAAGTCGACGCGAAGGCGGTGGTAACTTTACAATGTAGCATGAACAAAGACCAACTCATCAAGGTTGGTCCCTTTACAAGTGCAATAGATTTATGGAATAAACTTATTGAACTCCATGAGGGTACCCGAGACTCAAGAATAGCTAAGAGGGACTTGTTCCTCAACCAACTTCAAAATCTCTCCATGAAGGAGAGTGAAACCGTAAGTGAGCTTCATAGTAGATTCAAAGAGGTATTGAGTGGTCTCCACTCTATTGATGTGAAGGTCGAGAACCGCGTCCTTGTGAGGTATGTGTTAAAAGCATTTCCAAGGAATGCCTTGTGGTCATCCATGGTGGATGCCTACAAAGTATCTAAGGATTTATCAATTGTAAAACTAGATGACTTATTTTGTGAGATGGAGCTTCATGAAAAGGCTAACAAAGGCCCCAAGTAGAAGGGGATTGCCTTAGTTGCAGGAGAAAAGACCAAGAAGAAGAAGGAGAAGGAAGTCTCTTCATCTTCATCCTCATCCGAAGCCGAATTCGAGTCCGAGGAAGATGGCAGTGGGTCTTCATCCTCTGAGATGACAAATTTTGTTAGAAGAATGATGAGGAAGAGTCGACGCTTCAAGGGTAAAGGTAACCCAAGTGAAGTTAAGCTTGATAAGACTAATATTACTTGCTATGAATGTAGTAAGAAAGGGCACTTCAAGAAGGACTGCCCAAAGTATTAGTGATATGAGAGAAGTGTCCTAAGGTAATCGCCTTATGATTGTAATCATTTATTTTAATAAATAAATATTCACTATTTGAGTATACATGATTGTGTATTTGATTGAGATCTTAAACTCATTTACTGAATGTCCATAATACAATTCACAGCATGAGAGAATTTGTGATGAATTCACAACTAGTGATTATCTCTACATGTGCACTTGTGAAGTATTGAAATTGTCCCTAGTCGATGAATTGATAAATACGAACACTATCAATTCTGTTGAGACTAGCATGGGTTATTCTCTAATCAGTTAATTCTCACTGGCTGGTGACATTGAGATGTTCGGAGATAAACATGAATGCTAGTTAAGGGTACTAGTTCATTGGAGTGACTGGCTATAAAACATCATATGGTAGTCTACATATAGATATGTCAGTGAAGTTCTTACTGCAGCTTAAGTGTGATGTTCCATTGACTTGCGGTGTTCAAGTCATCTTGGTCATGGAGACCTATACTTTTACATCTTAAGCAAGCATCTCCAAGGAGGTGTGGACCCAGGATGATTGGGTATAAGCCGAAGTGTCCGATGATGTTTGAACAGCCTACAAAGGATTCACCACTCCTTGCGAGGAGATGTATACCCGAGGCCTATCGTCGAATTGTTACTCGAAGTCTCTGGCCAGAGCATGACATGTTCAGAGTATGACATGTTCAGAGTATGAATCTCTTAAATACATGAGAGTAATTAAAATCCGTAGGACGAGAAAACGTTACTTGGGCTAGGTGAGACGTAGTCAGCCTAGTGGGGACTGACACACATAGACCATGTCCTGAACCAAGTGGGTATAAGATGGTGAAGGGAATGGGCCACGATTCATTATAGCTGCTGAAGGGTTTCAGAATTATTTATGAGGTCAACCGTTGATCTTTCGATTAATTGGGGATCATGATGTACTACTTGTTGGATCGAGAGAACCGATAGAGGGGGGGTGAATATCGGAAAACGTTCGGATTTGAGATAGAGAAATTGCACAGCGGAAGATTAAATCAAAACACATAAACACAGAGATTTTTACTTGGTTCGGAGCCTAGGTCGACTCCTACTCCAAGGCCCACGGTCATTGACCGTTTTCTGCGGGCAATTCTATAAGTTCGCAAATCAGTTTACAGTATTGAGTTACAAATATAGCACAGTAAACTAACAAATAAAAACTCTTCTTTTACCGATGTCCGATATAGGTTGTCTTTTTCGGAGTAGCGGGACGTCATCGGCGCTTGAGTCACGAGTCGGGAGGTTTCGGAGCAAAGCGCGAGAGCAGAAGAGCGTTGAAGCGTTAAATGAAATGTTGCCCTGAGCCTTGGGGTCGAGGGCCCTTTATATAGCCCTGGGGGCGCCCGGATCGTCGGGGGCACCCCCCCACGTGTCAGCCGATCTGCCTCAGTCTCGGTCAGCTCTGATCCATCAAAAATCGGGATCAAGCTTTGACGGGGGCGCCCTGATCGCTGGGGGTGCCCGGGTTGACCGGGTCAGCTCTCTTATCCATTGGCTTCGAGGGGAGCTGTTTCGGTACTTGGCGCTGGGGGCGCCCGGGAACAGCGGGGGCGCCCGGGAGCACGGGGGCGCCCCGCCCAGCAGTTGTTCAAAGCCTTCCTTACTTACATTGTTTTGTATGCACCTTGGGGGCGCCCGGGACACTCCGAGCGCCCTACTCAGCCACTGCCTCACTCCTTTGAGGCTCTCTGAGCTGTAGATGCTCGTTCCTTTGGTCCTACAACGAGGGTTAGTCCAAAACAACATAAAATAATAATGTGTTAGTTTATACAGCCTTAACTATCTTGGTTCTGACTTTGGGCCTCCAAAATGGAGCCCTAGGTCGAACCGACGCCTACTGTTCCCTCTCGACGGGGAACGCGTCCTCACCTACTCCTCTCTGGAGAATGTACCTGATGCCAACCGCTCCTTTGGTTGGACTTTTGCCTGGCGGTCCTTTGCCAGGTCTTGGATACCGAGCTGTCCTTCGCCCGGTGCCTAGCATTCCTTCGCTAGGGCTTTACTCCCAAGCTGTCCTTCGCCTGGCGCCTAGCAGTCCTTCGCTAGGGCTTTTTCACCCTGGCATTCCTTCACCAGTGCCTAGCAGTCCTTCGCTAGGGCTTTTCACCCTGGCATTCCTTCACCAGTGCCTAGCAGTCCTTCGCTAGGGCTTTTTACCCTGGCATTCCTTCGCCAGTGCCTAGCATTCCTTCGCTAGGGCTTTTTACCGTACACACTAGAGTGACATGTTAGATAACAAGTAAGACATAACTTATGAACCCTGTTGCCATTATCAAAACACAGGTTTGACTTGGGTGCTTTCTGCACCAACAATCTCCCCCTTTTTGATTTATGGCAACCCTAGTTCAAAAAGTTAAGTTTAATCAAGGCATGTAAAAACATTTAGTTCCCTCCCCCTGGAAGGACTCTCCCCCTAGATTTTTCAAAAATTCGTGGGGTTCTAAGTTTATGAAAAAAATTTTACTTAGAGTTATTTTCAACAGAAGGATTTTTGTACTTTTGAAAACTTAGGTTTAGGTACTTGGAAATCTTTTGACAACTTAATTTTTAAAAGTACATAGAAGAGTTGTTGGAAGCATGAGTTTAGAGTACTTAAAAAATTTTGAAGCCTTAAGTTTTAAAGTACTGAAAAGTCTTTGAAAGCTTTAACTTAAGTACTTAGTAAGATTTTAAAAAAACTTAAGTACTTAGTAAGATTTTAAAAAAAAACTTATGTACTTAGTAAGATTTGAAAAACTTTAGTAAATTTTTGAGAAGCTTAAGTATTGATGCAGTCTGGCCCGGTTGTTGTTTTGGTGTTTGACAATGATTTAAGTTTAGTTGAGCAAATTATGGTTAAGTCCTAATCAGTGATTAGGCACGGGTTGATTGAAATCCTAACCTGGAGGGTTAGGTGTGAGAAATCCCGGTGAGTGAAGCCGGGTCCTGGACAGTGAAGCCAAGTGATGAAAATCCCGGTGAGTGAAGCCTGGTCCTGGTGAGTGAAGCCAGGTGATGAAAATCCCGGTGAGTGAAGCCGGGTGACCAAAACCCTGGTGAGTGAAGCCAGGTCCTAGTGAGTGAAGCTAGGTTGGAAAAGTCCTAATTCGGAAGGGTTGGGTGAAAACTCCTAGCTTGGAGGGCTAGGTGAAAAGTCCTAACTTGGAGGGTTAGGTGCAAATTCCCATCCTGGAGAATTAGGTGAAAAAGTCCTGGCTTGGAGGGTCAGGTGCCTAGCTTGTAGGGCTAGGTTGGATGAAGTTCTAACTCGGAAGGGTTGGGTGAAAAGTCCTAGCTTGGAGGGCTAGGTGAAAAGTCCTAGCTTGGAGGGCTAGGTGAAAAGTCCTAACTTGGAGGGTTAGGTGCAAATTCCTAACTTGGAGAGTTAGATGGAAAATCCTTAGCTTGGAGGGCTAAGGTGGATGGAAACATAGCTTGGAGGGCTAAGTTTGAGTCCCTGGATCGGTTGGTGATCGGTCAAAGAAGCTGGCACGCTGCCCTGTTGTGGATCGGTCTGGTGACCGATCCAACAACGACTGATCGGTCTGGTGACCGATCAGGGAGCACACAGTGAGGTTGGGAACCTACTGTACTGCTCCTGATCGATCCAGTGACCGATCAGGGAGTGTGTGTTTCACCTACTGCTTGGCTCCTGATCGGTCGGGTGACCGATCAGGGAGCAAACAGTTGAGGTTGAGTTCCCTTGCTGATCTGAACCTGATCGGTCTGAAGACCGATCAGGATCACTCGCAGGTTCCTCACTATGATCGATCAGGCTCTAGCCTGATCGGTCTGGTCATGATCTGATCAGTCTAGTGACCGATCAGGAGGCTTCCTGATCGGTCTGGTGACCGATCAGGAGGTCTGGACTGCGAAGCTCAGAAATCGCCCGATACAAGGGTGGATCGGTCTAGTGAACGATCCACGACTTGGGATCGGTCTGGTGATCGATACAGGAGAATCTCAAAGAAATCGCGATTTCTGATTGAGCGTTAGGGATCGATCAGGACAGAGCCTGATCGGTCTGGACCTAGCCTGATCGGTCTGGTGACCGATCAGGAGTCTCTCTGATCGGTCGGGTGACCGATCACTTTAATTCAAATACGCTGTCAGAAGCTCTGATCGCGTCTGTTTTCACTGCCGATTCTCTGATATGTTAGTGATATGAGAGAAGTGTCCTAAGGCAATCGCCTTATGATCGTAAACATTTATTTTAATAAATGATAATTCACTATTTGAGTATACATATTTGTGTATTTGATTGGGATCTTAAAACTCATCTACTGAATGTCCGCAATACAACTCACAGCATAAGAGAATTTGTGATGGGATCACAACTAGTGATTATCTCTAAATGTGCAAATGTGAAGTATTGAAAATATCCCTAGTCGATGAATTGATAAAAACGGACACTATCAATTCTGTTGAGACTAGCATAGATTATTCTCTAATCAGCTGATTCTCACTGGCTGGTGACATTGGGATGTCCGGAGATAAACATGGATCCTAGTTAAGGGAACTAGTTCATTGGAGTGACTAGCTGTAAGACTTCATATGGGAATCTACATGTAGATATGTCAATGAAGTTCTTACTGCGGCTTAAGTGCGATATTCCTTTGACTTGCGGTGTTCACGTCATCTTGGTCATGGAGACTTATACTTTAACATCTTAAGCAAGCATCTCCAAGGAGGTGTGGACCCAGGATGATTGGGTATAAGCCGAAGTGCCCGAAGATGTTTGAACAGCCTACAAAGGATTCACCACTCCTTGCGAGGAGATGTATACCCAGGCCTATCGTCGGATTGTTACTCAAAACCTCTGGCCAGAGTAATTCATGTTTAGAGTGCGAGTCTCTAAAATACATGAGAGTAATTAGAAATCCAATGGACGAGAAAGACACTACTTGGGCTAGGTGTGACGTAGTCAGCCTAGTGGGGACTGACACCATAGACCGTGTCCTGAACCAAGTGGGTATAAGATGGTGAAGGGAATGGGGCACGATTCATTAGAGCTGCTGAAGGGCTTCAGAATAATTTCTTCTGAGGTCAAACCGTTGATCTTTCGATTAATTGGGGATCATGATGTACTACTAGGTTCCACTCATGATCGTTCTATAATTGGTAGATTATAGACGGCCAACATAAATCGAAAGCCTATTTAGTCACACGCACTACGAGTAATCCGAGGGATTTAAAACGAGTTGAAAAATTGGATTTTCTGATCAAGAGAAATAAGTCGAATCTGAGTTAATCAGAGGCGCAATGGAAGCTAAAAAGGGCTAAGTCTTTTGAAGGCTTTTTGGGCGAATTAAATGAGTTTAATTCGCGGCGGTTCGGGTTGGTTTGGCCGGCCAAAGAGGGTGTCAAAACCCCCTTTGGTGGCCGGCCACAATAAGAGGAGAAAACCAATTAATTTTGGTTTAATTAATAAAATAAATCTAGTGCGATTTATTTTATAAATTATGGATAAATAAATTTGTATAGAGAAATTTATATAAATAAAATTTATAGAAATTTATTCTTTTATGGAAGATTAAAATAATCCATGAATTGGTTTATTTTAATTTTATAAAATCAATTATGAATTGATTTTTCCATAATAAGAAAGTTTATAAATTTCTTATAAAAATTTATTCCATAATTTAAAGAGAAGAGGAATTAGTTTTATTATAAATTGGTTTATAATAAAGACTCAGTTTAAACGGAATAATTAATAAGAAAATTTATAAGATAAATTTCTTATAACTAATTCCGTTAAATCCGTTAATTCGGTTTAGAGGGAGACTTAGCAAAGGAGTTGCTACTATATAAAGGAACCAAAGGCTAGCCCTTATTCCTAAATTGAGTAATTGTAATTATTCTCTCCCTCTCTCTCTTAATCTCTCCTCTCCTCCTTCTTCCTCTCTTCCCTTAGGGCCGGTGCCCACCCATTCTTGGAGTCCTAGGGCCGGCACCCACTTGGTGGCTTAGGGCCGGCGCAAACTCTATTCAAGGTAGTGGTTGCTTGCCGTGAGCATTGAAGAAGAAGGAGAACCCGAACACGAAGAAGAAGAAGCGGATAGCGACTCCTCTCTTCCCGGAATTCGATTCCGTTACTTCGTTGGTTAGTTTTCCTAATTCCTCTCTTGATCTTCTAAGTTGTGCCTTCCGAGAATCTAGTAGTTCTTGTCGGCACAAAACTCGTGACTTTGCGAAGTCATCCCGAAGAGAACTCGGCGTGGACGCGAATAGAGGTGGAGCTTCCAAGGGATGCTACGGTTGGATCTCGTCCCTTTTCTTCGAGTTACGCGAGGTATAAGAGTAAATTAGTTTAATTTTCGCAAAATTTTATTGTATGATTATGTCAACACACCATAAGGTTACATGCTAGATACGAAGTTAAAATAATTTAGGAAATTATTTTATGCAAACTCTTCCGCTGCACGTAAAAATTTTAAATTTTACGAACTCGTATCCTTGTCAACATGCACCCGGTCCCAACATGATACAATGCTGATATGTTTTGATATGCATTGCTAAGCCTCTGTTGGAGTGTGCAGGTGATAGTAGGTGATTCAAACACTCAAGGAGGGTCAATGGGAGGCTTTCCGTTGAGCAGGATTGGCTGTTTCTCGTTCTCAGGTTTCAACGGGCAACTGACGTAGCTGGCGACTGACGGAGGCTCAGCTGGAGAGGAGGTCTTCAGTGGACTGAGTGCTCAGGGAGGTCAGTGGGTTCAGGCTGGCTCAGTGGATGCTGATGAAGCTTGTGATGGTGAGCAGAGCTTAAGTGGCGAAGCTAGAAGCGGAGGCGAACAAGACAGAAACTTGGGGAAGTTTGGCTGGGCTGTGTTCGTGCTCTCTGTTGCTTTGTGCTTAAGCGATCTTGTTGCATTCCAGTGAAAGCTTTGTGAGTGTTCCTTCTTATGTGATCTCCTGTACTCAAATTATATCATCTGTGAGATCTGTGGAGAGGTTTCTCCACCGAGAAGGAGGCTCTATCTTATCCGGGTTCACCGGGGCTTGATCTGCCGACGATCAAGGGATCGCCCACCTTACGGGCACGCCAAGGAGTAGGGGCAAGTTATCCCCGAACCTTGTACATCGCTGTGTCATCTAGTTTGCTGTGTTTGTTTTGATTTCTGTTTCTGCACTTGTGTGTTTGTTTCCGCTGCCTAACACTTGAAGTGCAGAAAGATTTGAAAAGCTCAAAAGAAATTGTGTCGGGCTATATTCACCCCCCCCTCTATTTCCATCCCGTTCCCAACAAGTGGTATCAGAGCTTGGTGCTCTGTTCACGGCTTAACATTCGAGAGCTTACAACAAGATGGCTATGGGAGGAGAAGGTTACAGCACAAACAGACCTCCATTCCTCGACGGCACTGATTTTCCATATTGGAGGTCAAGGATGGAGTTCTATCTCAAAACCAACATGAGCATATGGTTCTCAGTGAAGGAGGGTTTCTCCCCTCCAAAGGATCATGAGGGAAAGGAGCTTGAGTTTTCTAATTGGTCGACTGAGCAAGTCAAGAAGGGGGAAGCTAATGCCAAAGCTATCGTCACCTTGCAATGTGGTATGACCAAGGATCAGTTGGTCAAGGTGGGTCATTTCACAAGTGCTAAAGATCTATGGAATAAGATTATTGAGCTCCATGAAGGAACTCATGAAATTCGGACAGCCAAGAAGGATCTCCTTCTCAACCAACTTCAAAGTCTCACCATGGGAGAAAATGAAACTGTAAGTAAACTCCATGGACGGTTCAAAGAAGTCTTGAATGGTCTACACTCCATAAATGAAAAGGTAGAAAACCGAGACATTGTGAGGTATGTGCTCAAAGCTTTCCCTAGGAATGCCTTGTGGTCATCCATGGTGGATGCCTACAAGGTTTCCAAGGATCTTTCTTTTGTTAAGTTAGAAGATCTATTTTGTGAAATGGAACTACATGAGATCTCTAACCAAAGCCCAAAGGAGAAAGGGTTGACTTTTGTGGCATGTGACAGGAAGAAGAAGAAGGAGAAGGAGGAGGAAAAGAACCACTGTCATGTGGCTCTCGTAGCCTTAGAAGAATCATCCAAGGAGAGTGGAGACGAATCAAGCTCCTCAACCGCGCCTTCATCATCTTCGGATGATGACGAGGTAATCTCTCCCGAGTTAGATAAGTGCTATAGAGCTATAGCGTGTCTAACTAAGTTGCTTAAGAAGTCCAAGAACAAGATTAAATCCTTAAAGGTAGAGGTAGAAAAATTGAAAACCTCTAAGGATGAGGTAATTGATGTTATGCATGATAAGTCCCTTGAAAATGAAAATAAGGACTTAAGGAGTGAAGTTGAAAAGGTCAAGAATATTCTTGAGAAGTTTTCAACTAGCTCGAAAACATTAGACATGATCTTAAACTCCCAAAGGGCGGTTTACAATAGGGCCGGTATAGGTTACCGACCTAAAGAATCAACCTTGGTATCATTAATGTCAAGAACCCAATTTAGATCATCAAATGACTCTAGGGTTCAAAAGGTTAGAAAGAAAAAGACTAAGGCATGGGTGCCAAAGTCTTTGATTGAAGGTTCTTTAGGTCCCAAAATTTGGGTACCTAAAACCTCTATATTTCGAATTGTATAAGCATTGTTTGAGGGGGAGCATCTATCAACATAGGTTGTTGATAAGTGGTGCTCCAAACCAAGGCTAAGGTTACACTAGTGTCAAAATAAGTCAACAAGCCTTGGAAATTGTTTGAAGGGTTTAGATTCACACATAACTTGCTCTTGCCATGAATTGCTTAGGATAATTAGTTTTCTCGTTGCAATTTATGTTTTCCTGCAAATTATGATTTATGATATGCCTTATCTCAAGCTTAAGGTGGTTTGTTTGGTAAACATGATCGAGTATGCCATAATTTTCTTGTGTGTGTTATAGAACATGAAGGCATGCTATGATGTTTTAAGGTCCATGACTTGTTTGATCATATATTGATTCTAAATATTTTTGGAGTTGAACCTAGCTGAGTGTACCATGATTTTATTGTATGAATGCATGCTAAAGAACAAGGATTAATACATAGTTTGTACTAATAAGGCATCACCAAACAAAGAACATGAGCTTTAACATTCACTACTTAAGTTCTTTGGGTTAATGCTTTCTTTGTATCAAACTAAGGTTCTATCTATAACTTGTTTGTTTTCCCACTGATCATGCCTTGATATAAATCTGTGTCTGGGACTTAAGTTCATACTTAGAACGTATTCATCAAAATTGATACAAACATGTGTTGTTTCTCTTCATAGAAACTCTTAATTCTTGATATGGAATAACACTTGGTTAAGGGACCCCATGTTTGGAACCAAGGTAATTAAAATCAATTGAATTAGGGGTTTGGGAATGGCTAAGAATTGAAACAAACCTGATTTCAGAATTGCTGAAATCGGTTTCTGAAATTTGAAATTGAAAACCCTTCTGTCTGAACCCAGATCGGTCCACCGACCGATCAGGGATCCCTCTGATCGGTCCGGTGACCGATCAGATCAACACTGAACAGTAAGTTTCATGATTGGGTCAAAACTCCTCAATCCGATCTCCTCTCGTCGAATTGTATCAGTTTAATGATCATACTACAAACAAACATGATACAATCTGTTTACAATTGAAACATATTTGATCACCCATTGGTACAAACCTGGTACTAAGGGAGCACAAAATTGTTCAAGTGATACAAACCTGGTACTTAATAGTGATTTGATACAAACCTATGTTGGAATGTTCAAACTCATAAGAAAGGGTTTGTTGAGTCATGACTCTTGTTCTTAATGTCGTGTTTCTGAAATGTTTCTGAAATGTCAAATATTAATAGAGTCCACACCCCTATTGTGGAATGCAAATTGTTAATGCAGTCTGATCAGGAATGTATTAGAGTTTCAGGAATTTTTCTGAGATTTGATCGCTCCCCAGACTAATAAGAAATATTTCTGTATCAAGTTATCAACGAACCTGATTGGTCACGGAGACCACTCAAGATTATATGTCGGATACAGATGCATTCCTTACTTGTCATATGAAACATATATATGTTTGACCTTGATATATTTCTGTATATGTTTTCATGTGCAAGTTCACACTTATTGTTGTATGATGCATATACATTGTTGCCATGATACATTTATGGTATATGCCTCTCATATGCAATTCCAAAATCATCCTTTGACTTACTTGTCATATGAAACATATACATGTTTGACCATGATATAATTTTGTATATGTTTTTATGTGCAATTCAAAACTTAACCTTGATCATTTTGGATTTGGGGAGAGACCCGTGTTTGAGGGGGAGATATGTTCAAACTTAATAAACATACCCTTTTCGATGTTTGACAAAGGGGGAGAAAATGACTGATTAAGTTTATGGTTATTATAGGGGGAGGATCATGATTCCCTTATAAGAATTGAACGGACTTCAATTGATTGATACCTAAACATAAATCGGGTTGTCAAACAACAAAAAGGGGGAGATTGTTGATGCAGTCTGGCCCGGTTGTTGTTTTGGTGTTTGACAATGATTTAAGTTTAGTTGAGCAAATTATGGTTAAGTCCTGATCAGTGATTAGGCACGGGTTGATTGAAATCCTAACTTGGAGGGTTAGGTGTGAGAAATCCCGGTGAGTGAAGCCGGGTGACCAAAACCCTGGTGAGTGAAGCCAGGTCCTAGTGAGTGAAGCTAGGTTGGAAAAGTCCTAATTCGGAAGGGTTGGGTGAAAAGTCCTAGCTTGGAGGGCTAGGTGAAAAGTCCTAACTTGGAGGGTTAGGTGCAAATTCCCATCCTGGAGAATTAGGTGAAAAAGTCCTGGCTTGGAGGGTCAGGTGCCTAGCTTGGACGGCTAGGTTGGATGAAGTTCTAACTCGGAAGGGTTGGGTGAAAAGTCCTAGCTTGGAGGGCTAGGTGAAATGTCCTAGCTTGGAGGGCTAGGTGCAAATTCCCAACTTGGAGAGTTAGATGGGAAATCCTTAGCTTGGAGGGCTAAGGTGGATGGAAACTTAGCTTGGAGGGCTAAGTTTGAGTCCCTGGATCGGTCTGGTGATCGGTCAGGGAAGCTGGCACGCTGCCCTGTTGTGGATCGGTCTGGTGACCGATCCAGCAACGACTGATCGGTCTGGTGACCGATCAGGGAGCACACAGTGAGGTTGGGAATCTACTGTACTGCTCCTGATCGATCTAGTGACCAATCAGGGAATGTGTGTTTCATCTACTGCTTGGCTCCTGATCGGTCGGGTGACCGATCAGGGAGCGAACAGTTGAGGTTGAGTTCCCTTGCTGATCTGAACCTGATCGGTCTGAAGACCGATCAGGATCACTGTGCAGATCGTTCCGGAGAACGATCCAGCATCGCAGGTTCCTCACTATGATCGATCAGGCTCTAGCCTGATCGGTCTGGTCATGATCTGATCGGTCTGGTGACCGATCAGGAGGCTTCATGATCGGTCTGGTGACCGATCAGAGGTCTGGACTGCGAAGCTCAGAAATCGCCCGATATAAGGGTGGATCGGTCTAGTGAACGATCCACGACCTGGGATCGGTCTGGTGATCGATCCAGGAGAATCTCAAAGAAATCGCGATTTCTGATTGAGCGTTGGGGATCGATCAGGACAGAGCCTAATCGGTCTGGACCTAGCCTGATCGGTCTGGTGACCGATCAGGAGTCTCTCTGATCGGTCGGGTGACCGATCACTTTAATTCAAATACGGTGTCAGAAGCTCTGATCTCGTCTGTTTTACTGCCGATTCTCTGATACACAGCTGATATGTTTTGATATGCATTGCTAAGCCTCTGTTGGAGTGTACAGGTGATAGCAGGTGATTCAAACACTCAAGGAGGGTCAATGAGAGACTTTCCGTTGAGCAGGTTTGGCTGTTTCTCGTTCTCAGGTTTCAACGGGCAACTGACGCAGCTGGCGACTGACGGAGGCTCAGCTGGAGAGGAGGTCTTCAGTGGACTGAGTGCTCAGGGAGGTCAGTGGGTTCAGGCTGGCTCAGTGGATGCTGATGAAGCTTGTGATGGTGAGCAGAGCTTAAGTGGCGAAGCTGGAAGCGGAGGCGAACATGATAGAAACTTGGGGAAGTTTGGCTGGGCTGTGTTCGTGCTCTTTGTTGCTTTGTGCTTAAGCGATCTTGTTGCATTCCTGTGAGAGCTTTGTGAGTGTTCCTTCTTGTGTGATCTCCTGTACTCAAATTATATCATCCGTGAGATCTGTGGAGAGGTTTCTCCACCGAGAAGGAGGCTCTATCTTATCCGGGTTCACCGGGGCTTGATCTGCCGACGATCAAGGGATCGCCCACCTTACGGGCACGCCAAGGAGTAGGGGCAAGTTATCCCCGAACCTTGTACATCGCTGTGTCATCTGGTTTGCTGTGTTTGTTTTGATTTCTATTTCTGCACTTGTGTGTTTGTTTCCGCTGCCTAACTCTTGAAGTGCAGAAAGATTTGAAAAGCTCAAAAGAAATTGTGTCGGGCTATATTCACCCCCCCTCTATAGCCATCCCGTTCCCAACATTAAGTACTTAGAAAATTTTTTGAAAAGCTTAAGTACTTAGAAAATATTTGAAAAGCTTATACTTTGAAAATTTTTGAAAAGCTTATACTTTGAAAAACTTAGTACTTTATTTGAACCTTAATACTTTTTGAATAAAGGATAGAGTTTTTGAAGAAATTTTGAGCTAAGAAAATTTTAAACTCTCTCCTTTTCTATCTCTCCCCCTTTGCCATATATCAAAAAACAGATAAATATAGCAGGAATTAAATTGCATAACGGAAATAAATTTCTTAAAGGAAAATATTTGCATAATTTTGCTGTACTGAACCAATTCATGATAAGACTTAAACCAAATCAGTTGATTTTCTCTTGTAGGGACCTGTCTAACCCATTTAGCTACTTACTAACTGTTATAAGCAGTAGTTTTCGCTAGGGTTAGTCAAGTTAAGTGTTTCTGTTCAAGTTAGATTTTCTAAACTTGACACTTAACTTGATTGCAGTGAAAGTTGTATTTAGTGCCCCAATTAATGCAGATGCACTGACTTAAAGCATCTTAAATTAAGGCAAAGACCTAAGCATCTCAACCCTTTCTAGGTTATCAATCAAAAGTACCCTAAGGTGCTTGTGAGATGCTGGCTTCTAAATCTATAGGTGCATGCAGTTCTAAGGTTAGGGCCTAGGCTAAGTCCATTTGCGAAAAAGCCCTAGTTTTGAAAAGGGGGTAGTTTTGAAATAAAACTAAGTCGAGAATTTTTTTTTTAAAAACTGATTTTGAAATTAAGTAAAATAGTTTTTCAAATTCTTTTAGAAACTATTTTTTTTAAATTAAGTAAAGCAAAAAAAATCAAAAGTAGAGTTAATCTATTCTACAGAGTACAATCCTAACTGCCTTTCAAATAGGACATAACAAGTATTCATTTTCATAAGTCAGCTAGTCAACATACATTTGGGTACTAGGGGTAGGTTTATTGTTCTAACTGAGTTAACATACATTTGAGTACTAGGGGTAGGTTTATAGTGCATACATTATTTTTCCTAGTGCCCTTAAGCATGATTTCTGAGTCTTATACATTTCTAATCAGGCAGTTAGAATTGTTGAAGGTGACTATATAACCAGAATCACATAACTGACTTATGCTAAGCAGGTTAAAATTGAAGTTTTCAACCAAAAGAACTTTCTTAATAACAAAGTTAGATTTGAGTTCAATATTACTTGACCCAATTACCTTGAGTGTAGCATTGTTGCCAAATGCCACTGAGCCTAGGTTCTTGAACTTGAGTTTGGTGAACTTCAATTTATCTCCAGTCATGTGTCTGGAGCAACCGCTATCCAACATCCATTGGTCCAAATCTTTATGTTCCTACACATAAAGAGTTTTATTGATTTGGATCCAATTAGAGTAAGGAATAGCTTAAATTGAGTTTCACTGCCTAGTCTGTCTCACCCAAATCTAGGGTTTTCAATCACATTAGCCTTATAGGTTTTGTGAGACAGGTTTTGACAAGTAAAATTATTTTGAAAAAGTTATTATTTATTTTGAAAATCTTAATTAATTTTTGAAAACATTTGAATTTATTTTGAAAGGAAATGTTTGAATCTATACTTAACTAAAAGTTGTGTTAGATTTGAATTTGACAAAAAGTAACTTGAATTTGAAATTCAAAAATTGGCTTCCAGGTCTTGGTGAGGCACTAGGCCTTCTTTGGCCGTAGCCTTATTGGATCATCAACCCTTTCCTTGACAAAGTCGTTTAATGAAATTTCATTTTCAAAATTAATCTTTGAAAAAGTTCTGGTCTAACTAGTTTGGATTTTAGATCGGTAGCTTCGGCTAGTTTCACCAGTCTAAAGAGACCAAGTAAACTTGATCTTATTAGAATTGGTTTCCCTAACGTACTATCATCTCACCTCCACCCAATACTATGTTTTCAAATTTCAGTGAAGTTTGTTCAGTCCTTATACTAAACATTCCTAAGTCTAAGCATGGTAAATTGCAGAAATTTAAATAACAATCAATCAGGCAAATTGCTAGAATTAAATTTTATTTAACAATAAATATAGTTTTTAATTTGGCTCCCCCTGGACTAAAGCCACGATAATGATCAGGCAAGATGTGAATCTTGTCCTTGGGGATCCAATACTGATTTGATCCAGTTGGTTTGTTCAGGTACAGTTTAGGTACCCATGCCTGAATTTTACCTCTGGACTGATTCAGTACAGCAAAGTAAGATCTTTGTCGGGATTTGGCTCTATAGCCAAGTCCGGATCGATTTAGAACGGGCTTCTGTTTTCCAAGAATCTTGTCAAGACCCTTGGAACCAGAAGTGAATTGTTCTAAGGCAGCTCTAAGATCCTTAACCTGAGTTTTCAGGGAGGAGTTCTCTTTCTCAAGTTTTTCAACTTGAGTAGGAGTTCCTTCTTGAACTTTCTCGGTTAAGGATTTAGAGTCAACTCCCTCTTTCAGGAGTTTTACTTCCTATCGGAGGGATTCGACTCGGAGTTTGGCTTTCGCCAAATCTCGAGAAAGATACGAAATAAGTTCATTTATCTGACTTCTATTGAAACCACTTACCTTGATCTCGCCGTCTTCTGAAAAGGTTAGTCTGCCGTCGTCCTGTTATGACTCTGACTCGGTCTCGACTTTTTCTGAGGCGGTCAGGGCTAGTAGGTTTGACTGGGGTGCTTCTTCATCTTCTTCTTCTGAGGAAGATTCGTCCCAGGTTGCTTGGAGCGCTTTCTTTCTTCTTATCTTTTTGATCTCCCTTAGGTTTGGACACTCCGTCTTGTAGTGGCCCTTCTTCTTGCACTCGTAGCAGGTTACGTTGGGCTTGTTTTTGTCATTTGTGGGTTCAGCTGGTTCGTCCTTTCTTCGGTTGGCCTTCTTTCTGTTGGTTTGGTTCTTTAATTCTTTATAGTAGCTTCGGGCCAATCGGACCAGCTTCGGTCGATCTCCTTCTTCATCTTCTGAGTCTGAGTCTGAGTTAGATTCGGGTTCAGGTTGTGGCTTTTTCTTTGTTGTCCTTCTAGTTTTTCCTACAACAAAGGCAATACCTTTCTCGGCCATATTGCAGTTAGTCTGTTCGTGAAGTTCTAACTCGGAAAACAATTCATCTAATTTAATTTTAGAGAGATCCCTTGAAACCTTGTATGCATCTACCATAGATTCCCACAAGGTGTTTCTAGGGAAAGCATTTAAAGCATGCCTTATTAGGTCACGGTTTTCGACCTTGTGACCTATAGTGTGAAGACCATTCATTAATTCTTGGATTCGTGCGTGAAGCTGCGCTGCTGTTTCATTGTCGGCCATCTTGATGGTGTACAATTTGTTCAGGAGCAGATCTCTTTTACTGATCCGAGTGTCTGATGTTCCTTCGTGCAGCTCGATCAGTTTTACCCACAGCTCTTTGCACTGTTGAAGGGGCCCACCCGATTCAGCTCCTCCTTTGTCAAGCCACATTGAAGGGTCTGGGTCACCTTTGCATCTGCTTCAATTTCTTCGTTTCAAAGAGGTGTCCCACTCTGTGTAGCTTTGAGGTTGCCCTTCAGCATTTTTGGGAATCTCCAGTCCGGACTGGATGATTATCCACATGTCCACCTGAGTTTTCAGGTGGACCTCTATTCGACTTTCCCAATAGGAAAAGTTTTCTCCACTGAAAAGTGGAGGTCTGGCGGTGCTGAATCCTTCTTGCATGGCCATTTAATCTGAAAAAGAATAACTAACAAAAAAAATTTCCCAAGACTTGGTCTTGGATTAGTAGTGCGGGATAAGGAAAATAAAATGTCGAGGGGTGTTGCACCAACCTCGATTAACGGAAAAAATTCGAACGAAAACTTTAGAAGTAATTCGAACGAGAAAAAGAAAATAAAAAAATCTGAAAAATTTTCAAACTGGTGGTTGCACAAAATTTGAACTTCCCCGCTCTGATACCACTTGTTGGATCGAGAGAACCGATAGAGGGGGGGTGAATATCGGAAAACATTCGGATTTGAGATAGAGAAATTGCACAGCGGAAGATTAAAACAAAACACGCAAACACAGAGATTTTTACTTGGTTCGGAGCCTAGGTCGACTCCTACTCCAAGGCCCACGGTCGTTGACCGTTTTCTGCGGGCAATTCTATAAGTTCGCAAATCAGTTTACAGTATTGAGTTACAAATATAGCACAGTAAACTTAACAAATAAAAACTCTTCTTTTACCGACGTCCGATGTAGGTTGTCTTTTTCGGAGTAGCAGGACGTCGTCGGCGCTTGAGTCACGAGTCGGGAGGTTTCCGGAGCAAAGCGCGAGAGCAGAAGAGCGTTGAAGCGTTGAATGAAATGTTGCCCTGAGCCTTGGGGTCGAGGGCTCTTTATATAGCCCTGGGGGTGCCCGGATCGTTGGGGGCGCCCCCCCACGTGTCAGCCGATCCACCTCGGTCTCCGGTCAGCTCTGATCCCTCAAAAATCGGGATCAAGCATTGACAGGGGCGCCCTGATCGCTGGGGGCACCCGGGTTGACCGGGTCAACTCTCTTATGTTGGGACCGGGTGCATGTTGACAAGGATACGGGTTCGTAATATTTTAAAATTTTACGTGCAGCGGAAGAATTAGCATAAAATAATTTCACAAATTATTTTAACCACGTATCTAGCATGCGACCTTATGATGTGTGGACGTAATCATAAATTAAAACTTTGCGGAAAAGTAAACTAATTTATTTTATACCTCTCGTAACTCGAAGTAAGGGACGAGATCCAACCGTAGCGTCCCTTAGAAGCTTCGCCTCTATTCGCGTCCACGCCGAGTTATCTTCGGGATGACTTCGCAAAGTCACGAGTTTTGTGCCGACGAGAACTACTAGATTCTCTAAAGGCACAACTAGAAGAACAAGAGAAAAGATAGGAAACTAACCACCAAAGTAACGGAATCAAAATTCTGGGAAAAGAAGGAAGTAATCGCGATCCGCTTCTTCTTCTTCTTCGACTCTTCCTTGGTTGTTTTTGCTCACGCCAACCCTAGATGGGTGGATGGTGCGCCGGCCCTAATGGGAGCTTGGGGTGACGGCCCTAAGAGGAGCAAGGGGCGCCGGCCCTAAGGGGAAAAGAAAGGGAGGAAGAGAATAAGAGAGAGAGAGGGAGAGAATTAATCTCTTGATTACTCTATATCGATTAGGAATCCAAGGCTTGCCTTTGGTTCCTTTTTATAGTGGCCTCTCCCTTGCCAAGTCTCTCTTATAACGGAATTAGTTATCATAAGAAATTTATCTTATAAAATTTCTTATGACTTATTCCGTTATGCCTAGTTTTATTATAACTAACTTTATAATAAAACAAATTCTCTTAACAGAATTTTCATAACAAATTTATCCTATAAATTCTCTTATGAATTATTCCGTTTAAACCAAGTTTTATTATAACTAACTTTATAATAAAACAAATATATCTCTCCTCTTATTATGGAATAAATTTTACAAGAAATTTATAAACTTTCTTATTATGGAAAAATCAATTCATAATTGATTTTATACAATTAAAATAAACCATTCCATGGATCATTTTAATTTCCATAAAAGAATAAATTTCTATAAATTTATTTATATAAATTTCTTTATACAAAAATTTATTTATCCATAATTTATAAAACAAATCGCGCTAGATTTATTTTATTAATTAAACCAATTAAATTGGTTTATCCCCTTTTTAATGGCCGACCAAACCAAGAGGGTGGACACCCTCTTTGGCCGGCCAAACCGAGCCGATCCCATCGCGAATTAAACTCTTTTAATTCGCCCAATAAGCCTTCAAAAGACTTAGCCATTTTAGCTTCCATTGCGCCTCTGATAAATTCAGATTCGACTTAATTCTCTTGATTGGAAAATCCAATTTTCAGCTCGTTTTAAATCCCTCGGATTACTCGTAGTGCGTGTGACTAAATAGGCTTTCGATTTATGTTGGCCGTCTATAATTAACCCATTAATTATAGAACGATCATGAGTGGCACCTAGTAGTACATCATGATCCCCAATTAATCGAAAGATCAACGGTTTGACCTCAGAAGTAATTCCGAAACCCTTCAGCAGCTCTAATGAATCGTGCCCCATTCCCTTCACCATCTTATACCCACTTGGTTCAGGACATGTTCTGTATGTGTCAGTCCCTACTAGGCTGACTACGTCACACCTAGCCCAAGTAGTGTCTTTCTCGTCCTTTGGATTTCTAATTACTCTCATGTATTTAAGAGACTCATGCTCTAAACATGATATGCTATGGCCAGAGACTTTGAGTAACAATCCGACGATAGGCCTGGGTATACATCTCCTCGCAAGGAGTGGTGAATCCTTTGTAGGCTGTTCAAACATCTTCGGGCACTTCGGCTTATACCCAATCATCCTGGGTCCACACCTCCTTGGAGATGCTTGCTTAAGATGTTAAAGTATAAGTCTCCATGACCAAGATGACTTGAACACCGCAAGTCAAAGGAACATCGCACTTAAGCTGCAATAAGAACTTCATTGACATATCTATATAGATTATCATATGAAGTTTTACAGCTAGTCACTCCAATGAACTAGTTCCCTTAACTAGCATCCATGTTTATCTCCGGACATCCCAATGTCACCAGCCAGTGAGAATCGGCTGATTAGAGAATAACTCATGCTAGTCTCAACAGAATTGATAGTGTCCGTATTTATCAATTCATCGACTAGGGATATTTTCAATACTTCACAATTGCACATTTAGAGATAATCACTAGTTGTGATCCCATCACAAATTCTCTTATGCTGTGAATTGTATTGCGGACATTCAGTAGATGAGTTTAAGATCCCAATCAAATACACAAACATGTATACTCAAATAGTGAATTATCATTTATTAAAATAAATGTTTACAATCATAAGGCGATTGCCTTAGGACACTTCTCTCATATCACTAACAAACTCCCACTTGGCCTAATGCCAATCGCTACGGTATCCAATACCACAGGCTCTAACATGACCCTCAAACTTGTTTTGAGGCAAGGCTTTAGTTAAAGGATCCGCTAAATTCCTTTCAGTGGGAATTTTCTCAATTTGTATATCATTCCTACTTATAATCTCTCTTATCAGATGATAGCGGCGAAGCACGTGCTTGGATCGCTGATGAGACCTTGGTTCCTTTGCTTGTGCAATAGCTCCATTATTGTCGCAATAAACCGGTATTGCTTCATCAATGGTTGGAACCTCACCAAGTTTCGAGACAAACTTCATGATCCAGACCGCTTCCGTGGTAGAATCCGCTACGGTGTCTTGTTTGGAACTCTTCCAACTTATTGCGCCTCCATTCAAAGTGAATACGTATCCAGACTGAGATTTGGAGTCATCCTTATCTGTCTGGAAACTGGCATCTGTATACCCACGTATTACCATATCTCCTTCTCCATATATTAGGAACACATCCTTAGTTCTTCTTAAGTACTTAAGGATTGTCTTGACAGCCACCCAATGATCCATTCCTGGATCCGACTGGTATCTGCTTGTGATGCTCAAAGCATACGATACATCGGGCCTTGTACATAACATAGCATACATGATAGATCCTATCGCGGATGCATAAGGAATCTTATTCATGCAAATCCTCTCGTCTTCTGTGCGCGGACACATAGACTTTGAAAGGTTGATTCCATGCCTGATGGGAAGGTAACCTTTCTTGGATTCCGACATGCTAAACCTTTTTAGCACTAGGTCTATATATGTAGACTGCGAAAGACCAAGCAACCGTTTTGATCTATCTCTATAGATTCTAATCCCAAGGATATAGGTTGCTTTTCCCAGGTCTTTCATGGAGAAAGTTTTGGACAACCAAATTTTAACTGTCTGTAAGACTGATATATCGTTTCTTATAAGTAATATGTCATCGACATATAATACTAGGAATACGACTGCACTCCCACTAACCTTCTTGTACACACAAGGTTCGTCAGGATTTTGTGAGAAATCAAACTCTTTGATTGTCTCATCAAAACGGATGTTCCAGCTCCTTGATGCTTGCTTCAGTCCATATATGGATCGTCGAAGCTTGCATACTTTGGTTTTATCAACCGATGTGAATCCTTCAGGTTGTATCATGTATACATCCTCAAGCAGGTTTTCATTAAGGAAAGCAGTTTTCACATCCATTTTCCATATCTCATAATCATAATGAGCTGCTATGGCTAGGAGCATCCGAATGGATTTATGCATAGCTACTGGCGGATAGGTTTCGTCATAATCAATTCCTTGTTTTTGACGATATCCTTTTGCCACTAATCTAGCCTTAAAGGTAACTACATTACCTTCCATGTCGGTTTTCTTCTTGAAAACCCACTTGCACCCAATGGGCTTAATCCCTTCAGGTGGGTTAACCAAGTCCCATACTTGATTTTCGTACATGGAATCCATTTCCGACTTCATGGCTTCAAGCCATTTGTCCCTTTCTGAACTTTTCAGAACATCTTCATAACTGATAGGTTCGTCATCGCTTGTGAGTAAAACGTCGTTCGATTCACTTATGAGAAATCTGTATCTCTCTGGAATATTGCGTGTCCTATCAGACCTACGAAGAGGTGGTGTTGTTTTAGGTTCAACTGATAGCTAATCATTATGAGTTATTGGTTGTGGGTCTAGACTAGGTGTCTCTGTAATGTCTATTGGAGTTTCTTGAACTTCATCAAGTTCAATGCTACTCCCACTGTTTTCTTGAAAAAGAAATTCTTTTTCCAGAAATACAGCATGCCTTTTTCCAGAAATCAAGGTTCGGTTGCGCCTCTAAGATACACCATTATGCTGTGGTGTATATGGCGGAGTCCATTGGGACAATATCCCATTGTCCCTAAGATAATCATGAAACTCTTGACTTAAGTATTCACCACCCGATCGGATCGAAGTATCTTAATACTTTTACCAAGCTGTTTCTCTACTTCATTTCTGAACTCTTTGAATTTCTCAAAAGCTTCAAATTTGTGTTTCATCAAGAACACGTACCCGAATCGTGAGTGATCATCGATAAAGGTGATGAAGTAGTTATAGCCTCCTTGTGCAAGAGTTGATATTGGTCCACATACATCAGTATGTATTAGACCAAGCAATTCTCCCACTGGATTACCTTTTCCAGAAAAGGGTAATTTGGTCATCTTGCCTTTTAAGCATGATTCGCATGTATCAAATGAACCGGGTTCAAATGATTCCAGAATTCCACATCGGTGTAATTCGGTCATGCGTTTCTTACTTACATGGCCAAGACGACAATGCCACGTGTAGGAGTCTATTCGATTATCTATTCGAGCACGTTTGTTGCTAACTTCGATATTGAAAACGTCACTGGATAAATCTAACGTGTAGATGCCATTGCACAAAGTTCCATTCCCATAAAAACGCCATTTAAAGTTATGTAACAACAATTGTTACTAAAAGTTAAATGATAACCCTTTTCATTCAAGCATGAAATAGATACAATGTTCTTTATTAACGAAGGAACGAAATAACAATTATCCAATTCTAAGACACGTCCAGTGGGGAGCTTTAGCAAATATGTTCCGATGGCAACAGCAGCAATCTTTGCTCCGTTTCCAACTCGCAAATTCGCTTCTCCTTTGACGAGTCTTCTTCTATTCCTTAGCCCCAGTATGTCAATTACATATATGTGAGCTACACCCAGTATCAAGTACCCAGGTGGTTGAGGAAATAGAGTGACATTCAATAACGAAGATTCCTGAAGAGGATGGGGCATCGGATGCCTTTTTCTTCAAGGACTCAAGATAAACCTTGCAGTTTCTTCGCCAGTGGCCCTCCTTGCCACAATGATGGCAAGTGCCTTTTGGTGCTTTTTCAATCCTTTTGTCCTTAGTTAACTTATTGGTGTCCAAAATGGAACGCAAATTCAGAGAAGACATGATCGAGTGATTATCCTAGAAATACAAATTGAGATTATGTGAGAAGAATGATTAAAGAATGTATCAGCATACATTAATTAAAAAATCCTATTTATTTTTCAAATTGAATAACCCTTTTTATCAATTCGGGAGATCGTAGGAACATCTCCAAATAGGTTGATATCCAACCATAGATAAGAACCACCATGGCTGTGGCCATCAAGTTTTTCTTAGCTATGAAGGTAGGTAATTATACCGATACATATCACATATATGTAACTATCACATTATGCTAGCAACTAATTGAATGTTTGCATAAATCATTGGGTTGTTAACTCATTAACAAGTATGCGACATTATACATAGCACCCAACTGCACCTCTCTTTACATCGACCTTGGCTGTGGCACAACAAATCGATGCTCCAAGCTTAAGGCTGACCCATTAATCAAGAAATAGTTTTAATATGGTTGGAGCTCATTCAATCGTTTAGTCAGGCTTGGATGTGTCCAACAACCAAAACTAAGGATTGACCTCTGACTCCAATTATATTATACATAAACTAATTCCATAGTTTGAACATGTTGAGGTTCAAGCTGGGCATGGATGTGTCCATCAACCCAAACGAGAAACAAAACTCCGATTCTAACCATATTAATGGAAGGTCTTGGCCTTAATATTTTGTAAGGGGTTTTGGGTCTCATCTTTTCTAAGCACATTCATGACATATATTCATGTCATGACTAACGATTTCCTTAATAAAGTATGTATGTGACTTAAGTTATCAAGTCTCATTAATTGAATTAGGAACCGGATTTCCTAATTCTAATTTCATACTTTATTAAAGGAATTGTTTTGGGAAATAATTTCCTAAATTGTCATAATTAATTTCGGAAATAATATGTTTAAGACTTTGATTTCTCTAAATTAAATCTTATTAAATTAAGAGAGAATTCTCTTAGTTCAACCACATATTATTTTCATGAAAATCTCATTTAAGAAACTCTATAGGAAACCATTTTGCTAATTAATTTTGGAGACAACAATATGTAAGAGCATCACCTCTTAAATCATATTTTATTTATGGATTTAATTAATTACAACAAATTATTTTCTAAGGGTGGCTCCCCGAGGCTCAGATACCCAAAGAAAAGTAATTTGTCGTAAATCCAATTTGGTCCGCTTCGGAAGCGCAACCAAATTAAACGTGACAATTTCATTTAAAATTGGGAAATTAAATTACAACAACTAACTTTAAATTGGACGGCTCCTCGAGGCTCAATCCAAAATAAAAAATTTTGTTGACAATTTAAAACCCAATTCAAATTTAATTGTCAATTAATTGTCCATAAATTTTTCTAAACTTTCTTGAAATAAAGTGCCCAAAATTGCGAGATTTCATAATAGATTTTCAGAATAATTGTAAGTTTCTGGTACAAAGAAAACTTACATATTTCCAAAATTGAAAATTTTCCAAAATAGGAAATTTCCAAAATTTGAAAGTTTTCAAAAATGGAATGTTTTCACAATTATCATAAAATTTCATAAACTAGGATATTTCAAAAGTTTGCGAAATTTCATGAGGATTTTCAAACATTGAAATTCCTAAATCTAAAATTTATCATAATTGGAAAGTTTCCATAATTGGAAAATTTTCCAAAATTGAGATCATGACAAAGTTTTCCGCAAAACAATTTTATGATTATGTCGAACACTAACCGGCTCTGATACCACTGTTGGGACCGGGTGCATGTTGACAAGGATACGGGTTCGTAATATTTTAAAATTTTACGTGCAGCGGAAGAATTATCATAAAATAATTTCACAAATTATTTTAACCACGTATCTAGCATGTGACCTTATGATGTGTGGACGTAATCATAAATTAAAACTTTGCGGAAAAGTAAACTAATTTATTTTATACCTCTCGTAACTCGAAGTAAGGGACGAGATCCAACCGTAGCGTCCCTTGGAAGCTTCGCCTCTATTCGCGTCCACGCCAGTTCTCTTCGGGATGACTTCGCAAAGTCACGAGTTTTGTGCCAACGAGAACTACTAGATTCTCTAAAGGCACAACTAGAAGAACAAGAGAAAAGATAGGAAACTAACCACCAAAGTAACGGAATCAAAATTCCGGGAAAAGAAGGAAGGAATCGCGATCCGCTTCTTCTTCTTCTTCGACTCTTCCTTGGTTGTTTTTGCTCACGCCAACCCTAGATGGGTGGATGGTGCGCCAGCCCTAATGGGAGCTTGGGGTGACGGCCCTAAGAGGAGCAAGGGGCACCGGCCCTAAGGGGAAAAGAAAGGGAGGAAGAGAATAAGAGAGAGAGAGGGAGAGAATTAATCTCTTGATTACTCTATATCGATTAGGAATCCAAGGCTTGCCTTTGGTTCCTTTTTATAGTGGCCTCTCCCTTGCCAAGTCTCTCTTATAACGGAATTAACGGAATTAGTTATCATAAGAAATTTATCTTATAAAATTTCTTATGACTTATTCTGTTATGCCTAGTTTTATTATAACTAACTTTATAATAAAACAAATTCTCTTAACGGAATTTTCATAACAAATTTATCCTATAAATTCTCTTATGAATTATTCCGTTTAAGCCAAGTTTTATTATAACTAACTTTATAATAAAACAAATATATCTCTCCTTTTATTATGGAATAAATTTTACAAGAAATTTATAAACTTTCTTATTATGGAAAAATCAATTCATAATTGATTTTATACAATTAAAATAAACCATTCCATGGATCATTTTAATTTCCATAAAAGAATAAATTTCTATAAATTTATTTATATAAATTTCTTTATACAAAAATTTATTTATCCATAATTTATAAAACAAATCACGCTAGATTTATTTTATTAATTAAACCAATTAAATTGGTTTATCCCCTTTTTAATGGCCGGCCAAACCAAGAGGGTGGACACCCTCTTTGGTCGGCCAAACCGAGCCGATCCCATCACGAATTGACCTCTTTTAATTCGCCCAATAAGCCTTCAAAAGACTTAGCCATTTTAGCTTCCATTGCGCCTCTGATAAATTCAGATTCGACTTAATTCTCTTGATTGGAAAATCCAATTTACACCTCGTTTTAAATCCCTCGGATTACTCGTAGTGCGTGTGACTAAATAGGCTTTCGATTTATGTTGGCCGTCTATAATTAACCCATTAATTATAGAACGATCATGAGTGGCACCTAGTAGTACATCATGATCCCCAATTAATCGAAAGATCAACGGTTTGACCTAAGAAATAATTCCGAAACCCTTCAGCATCTCTAATGAATCGTGCCTCATTCCCTTCACCATCTTATACCCACTTGGTTTAGGACATGGTCTGTATGTGTCAGTCCCCACTAGGCTGACTACGTCACACCTAGCCCAAGTAGTGTCTTTCTCGTCCTTTGGATTTCTAATTACTCTCATGTATTTAAGAGACTCATGCTCTAAACATGATATGCTCTGGCCAGAGGCTTTGAGTAACAATCCGACGATAGGCCTGGGTATACATCTCCTCGCAAGGAGTGGTGAATCCTTTGTAGGCTGTTCAAACATCTTCGGGCACTTCGGCTTATACCCAATCATCCTGGGTCCACACCTCCTTGGAGATGCTTGCTTAAGATGTTAAAGTATAAGTCTCCATGACCAAGATGACTTGAACACCGCAAGTCAAAGAAACATCGCACTTAAGCTGCAGTAAGAACTTCATTGACATATCTATATTGATTACCATATGAAGTTTTACAGCTAGTCACTCCAATGAACTAGTTCCCTTAACTAGCATCCATGTTTATCTCCGGACATCCCAATGTCACCAGCCAGTGAGAATCGGCTGATTAGAGAATAACTCATGCTAGTCTCAACAGAATTGATAGTGTCCGTATTTATCAATTCATCGACTAGGGATATTTTCAATACTTCACAATTGCACATTTAGAGATAATCACTAGTTGTGATCCCATCACAAATTCTCTTATGCTGTGAATTGTATTGCGGACATTCAGTAGATGAGTTTAAGATCCCAATCAAATACACAAACATGTATACTCAAATAGTGAATTATCATTTATTAAAATAAATATTTACAATCATAAGGCGATTGCCTTAGGACACTTCTCTCATATCACTAACATCTTATCCGTTGGCTTCGAGGGGAGCTGCTTCGGTACTTGGCGCTGGGGGCGCCCGGGATGCTGGGGGCGCCCGGGAGCACGGGGGCGCCCCGCCCAGCAGCTGTTCGATGCCTTCCTTACTTACATTGTTTTGTATGCACCTTGGGGGTGCCCGGGACACTCCCGACGCCCTACTCAGCCACTGCCTCACTCCTTTAAGGCTCTCTGAGCTGCAGACGCTCGTTCCTTTGGTCCTGCATCCAGGGTTAGTCCAAAACAACATAAAATAATAATGTGTTAGTTTATACAGCCTTAGCTGTATTGGTTCTGACTTTGGGCCTCCAAAATGGAGCCCTAGGTCGAACCGACGCCTACTGTTCCCTCTCGACGGGGAACGCGTCCTCACCTACTCCTCTCGGGAGAATGTACCTGATGCCAACCGCTCCTTTGGTTGGACTATTGCCTGGCGGTCCTTTGCCAGGTCTTGGATACCGAGCTATCCTTCGCCCGGTGCCTAGCATTCCTTCGCTAGGGCTTTACTCCCAAGCTGTCCTTCGCCTGGCGCCTAGCAGTCCTTCGCTAGGGCTTTTTCACCCTGGCATTCCTTCGCCAGTGCCTAGCAGTCCTTCGCTAGGGCTTTTCACCCTGGCATTCCTTCGCCAGTGCCTAGCAGTCCTTCGCTAGGGCTTTTTACCCTGGCATTCCTTCGCCAGTGCCTAGCATTCCTTCGCAAGGGCTTTTTACCCTGCACACTAGAGTGACATGTTAGATAACAAGTAAGACTTAACTTATGAACCCTGTTGCCATTATCAAAACACAGGTTTGACTTGGGTGCTTTCTGTACCAACACTACTAGGTGCGACTCATGATCGTTCTATAATTGATTAATTATACACGGCTAACATAAATCGAAAGCCTATCTAGTCACATGCACTACTAGTAATCCGAGGGATTTAAAATGAGTTGAAAATTAGATTTTCCAATCAAGAGAGATTAAGTTTGGTTGAGCCAAACGATAAGTCGAATCTGAATTTTTCAGAGACACATCGGAAGCGTAAAATGCCTAAGTCTTTTGAAGACTTAATAGATGAATTAAATAAGTTTAATTCATTGGGGCTTGGCTTGGATGGGCCGGCCAAAGAGGGCCTCCATCCTCTTTGCTTGGCCGGCTACAACAAAGGGATAGAACCAAGTTTTTGGTTCAATTTATAAAATAAACCAAGTGTGGTTTGTTTTATAAAATTATGGATGATATAAATTTTTTATAATAAACCTAAGTTTGGTTTATTTTTCATGGAAATTAAAATGAACCATGGATTGATTTATTTTATCAATCATGGATTGATTTACCATGATAAGGAAATTTATTCCATAGGAGAGAAGAGACTTGATTGATTTTTATCATGAATTAAAATATGATTTTAACCATGATATAAAATCAAACATGGCATGATGGAATAAGTTATTCCATATTTGAGAGGCTTGATGGTTGAGAGGCCACTATATAAAGGACCCAAGGCAAGGCTTGGGAGAGAATCATATGTTGGTGCAGAATGCACCCAAGTCAAACCTGTGTTTTAATATTGGCAAAAGGGTTCAAAAGTTAAGGGTTAGTTGTTGTCTAACAAGTTTCTTGAGTGTACAGGAAAAGCCCTAGCGAAGGAATGCTAGGCACTGGCGAAGGACTGCCAGACAGGAAAAGCCCTAGCAAAAGACTGCTAGGCTCTGGCGAAGGACTGCCAGAATGGACAAGTCCTAGCGAAGGAATGCTAGGCACTGGCGAAGGACTACCAGACAGGAAAAGCCCTAGCAAAGGACTGCTAGGCTATGGCGAAGGACTGCCAGAATGGACAAGTCCTAGCGAAGGAATGCTAGGCACTGGTGAAGGGCTGCCAGAAGAAAAGACCTAGCGAAGGGCTGCTAGGCACCAAGCGAAGGGCAGCTTGGCAACTCAAGACCTGGCGAAGGACTGCCGGGCAAAAGTCCAACTGGAGGAGCCGGTTGGCACCAGGTAAATTCTCCCGAGAGGAGTAGGTGAGGACACGTTCCCCTTGAGGGAACATTAGGCGTCGGTTCGACCTAGGGCTCCATTTTGGAGACCAAAGTCAGAACCAAGACAGCTGAAGCTGTAGAAATTAAATTAAATATTTGTTTTATTGTGTTTTGGACTAACCCTGGAAGCAGGACCGAAGGAACGTGTGTCTGCAGCTCAGAATGCCTTAAAGGAAAGAGGCAACTGCTGACCAGGGCGCCCGGAGTGTCCCGGGCGCCCCCAAGGTGAACACAAAACACAAAGAAAGCAAATGAACCTCGACAGTATATTCTGAGGGCGCCCCCGCTGTCCCGGGCGCCCCCATGGCAAACCAACTGAAGAGTTAAACTGCTGCCGCGTCTGCACTGCGCACCCAGGGCGCCCCCGCTGTCCCGGGCGCCCCCAGCGCACAGGGCACCCCCAGCCTTACCGAGGAGAGCTCAGCGCTGCAGATAAGGTTTGACCGGGTCAACTAGGGCGCCCCCAGCGTCTAGGGCGCCCCAGTCAAGGCCTTATCCCGAGGATTAAGGGATAAGTCGACGACCGCGCCTCTTGTGGATCTACTGCCACGTGGGGGGGCGCCCCCGTCGACCAGGGCGCCCCCAGGCACTATAAAAAGGGCCTCGACCCTCCTCTTCAGAACACCGCTTTCATTCAACACATCCAAACTCTCTGACGACCGCGCTCTGCTCCAGGAACTTCCCGACTCAAGTCCGAAGCGCCGTCGACCTCCCGCTGCACTGAAACTCGAGCCTACCCCGGGAGTTGGTAAATACAGAAGTGTAATCTTTCTTATTGCAATTTGTATTTCTCTTCTGTACTCATTCTATGCATTATAGAATTGCCCAAAGTAAACGGTCAACGACCGTGGGCCTTGGAGTAGGAGTCGACCCAGGCTCCGAACCAAGTAAAACGACCTTGTTAGCGTTGTGTTGCTTTGTCTCTATTTCCGCCGTGCACTTTCTCTTTTTATTTAATCCGAACGATTTACGACATTCACCCCCCCCCCTCTATCGCATCTCTCGATCCAACAAGTGGTATCAGAGCGGGGAATTCAAACTTGGTGCAACCACCAGTTTGAAAATTTTTCGGATTTCTTTCGTTTTCTCTCTCATTTTTTTTAATATTTTCGTTCGAGTTTTTCTTTCAAGGTTGTTGCAACACCCCTTGAAATTTGTTCCTTTTTTTTCCCGCACTACTAATCCAAGACCAAGTCTTGGAATATTTTCGTTGTTTTTGTTGTTTGCTATTTCAGTAACAAATGGCCATCCAAGAAGGTTTTAGCACCGCCTGACCTCCACTTTTCAGTGGAGAAGACTTTCCTTACTGGAAAAGTCGAATGGAGGTCCACCTGAAAACTCAGGTGGACATGTGGATAATCATCCAGTCTGGACTGATGATTCCCACAAATGCTGAAGGCGTACCACAAAACTACTCAGAGTGGGACACTGCCCTTAAACGCAAGATTGAAGCTGACGCCAAAGAAACTCAGACCCTTCAATGCGGACTGACAAAAGAGGAGCTGAACCGTGTAGGCCCATTCAACAGTGCCAAGGAGCTATGGGCTAAATTGATCGAGCTCCACGAAGGAACTTCAGATACGAGGATCAGCAAACGGGATCTGCTACTGAACAAGCTCTTCACCATCAAAATGGCAGATAACGAGACAGCAGCCCAGCTCCACGCCAGAATCCAGGAACTGATGAACGGTCTTCACGCAATAGGTCACCAGGTTCAAAACCGTGATCTTATAAGGTATGCCCTAAACGCGTTCCCTAGGACCACCTTGTGGGCATCTATGGTAGATGCATACAAGGTCTCTAGGGATCTTTCAAAAATTAAGTTAGATGAGTTATTTTCTGAACTTGAGCTGCATGAACAGACTAACTGCAATTTGGTCGAGAAAAGTATAGCTTTCTTTGCAGGGAAAACAGGAAAGACGACCAAGAAGAAAACTCAAGTTGAACCTGAATCTACCTCAGATTCAGAAACAGAAGATCAAGAAGAAGATCAATCTGAACTGGTCCGGCTAGCTCGAAGTTACTACAAAAAGTTGAAGAACCAAACCAACACACGGAGAACAAGCCGAAGAAAGGATGGACAAGCTGAACCGGCAACTGACAAACAAAAGCCCAACGTAACCTGCTACGAATGCAAGAAGAAGGGCCACTACAAGACTGAATGTCCAAGTCTAAAGGAGTCCAAAAAGACCAGAAAGAAGAAGGCACTCCAAGCAACCTGGGACGAGTCTTCCTCAGAAGAAGAAGAAGAAGCACCCTAGTCCAATCTTCTAGCCCTGACCGCTTCGGATCAAATCGAGACTGACTCAGACTCGGACCGGGACGACGGCAAGCTGACATTCTCCGACGACGGCGAAATAAGGGTAACGGGTTTTTCAAAATTGCAATTGAATTCGCTTATTTCCTATCTATCCCGAGATTTGGCGAAAGCCAAACTCCGAATCGAGTCCCTCCGACAGGAAGTAAAACTCCTGAAAGAGGGAGCTGATTCTAAATCCTTAACTGAGAAAATTCAGGAAGGAACCCCTGACCAAGTCGAAAAACTTGAATCAGAGAATTCCTCCCTGAAAACTCAAGTTAAGGACTTAAGAACAGCTTTAGAACGATTCACTTCTGGTTCCAAGAATCTTGATATGATTCTGGGAAAACAGAAGTCTGTTCTAAACCGATCCGGACTTGGCTATAGAACCAAATCTCGGCAAAGATCTTACTTTGCTGTACTGAACCAGTCAAGACCTAAGGTTCAGGCATGGGTGCCAAAACTGTGCCTGACTAAACCAACTGGTTCAAATCAATTTTGGATCCCCAAGGACAAGATTCACATCTTGCCTAACCCATACAGAGGCTTTAGTCCAGGGGGAGCCAAAATCAAAACAATTTTTATAATTAGATAATTTTTTTTAATTGATTGATTGTTTGTTTATTTAATTTTTTGCAAATTGCCATGCTTAGATTTAAGGAATACTTAGATTTAAGGACTAAATTACTTGAAACTTGAAAACATAGTATTGGGAGGAGGTGAGATGATAGTACGTTGGGGAAACCAACTCTAATAAGATCAAGTCTACTTGGTCTCTTTAGACTGGTGAAATCAGCCGAAGCTACCGATCCAAGACCCAAGCTAGTTAGACCAGAAAATGACTTAATTTAATTTGAAAATAAAATTTCATTAAAAGGCTTTGTCAAGGAAAGGGTGGATGATCCCATAAGGCTACGGCCAAAGAAGGCCTAGTGCCTCGCCAAGACATGGAAGCCAATTTCTGAAATTCAAATTCAAATTATCTTTTGTCAAATTCGAATCTAACTCAAAGTTCAAATAATTATATATTCTAATCTGTTTTCAAACTTATCTCTTTTTCGAAAAACTCTTAATCTGTTTTCAAAATTACTACTTCTTAAACTTATTTCTTTTTCAAAAATCACTTAATCTATTTTTCAAAATTTCTAAACTTATTTGTTTAAAAATCTGTTTTCAAAAATAAAGAAATTTTTCGAAAACAAATTGAAATTCCTTTTCAAAACTAATTTCTACTCTCAAACCTGTCTCACAAAAACCTTTAGGTTAACGTGTTCGAAAACCCTAGATTCAGTGAGACAGGAAAATTAAGCTCAAATTAAACCACCTTGCTTGTGCTTTCATAATCATGGTCAAACTGTGGTTAACATAGTCAAACTATGATTAACATAGTCAAACATGGTCAAACACAGTCAAACGAAGTCAAACAGTCAAACCTGGTCAAAATAGTCAAAAGGCTGCTACCTAGGGCGCCCTGACCATCCCGGGCGCCCCCAAATGCACAAGGTCAAAGGCTGCTGAAAGCAGTCCATGAGGGCGCCCGTAACTTGTCAGGCGCCCCCGACAACACTGACAACGTACCAGCTCCAGTCAAAGCAGAAAAAGCTGCATTTGACCGACTTGACAAGGGCGCTCGTGACCCGTCGGGCGCCCCTATACGCTTCTGTCCCCCACGCTGATTAAAGCAGCCAAAAGGCTGCAATCAACCACCTTTGACCAGGGCGCCCGTGACCTGTCGGGCGCCCCCATTGACAAACTGTCGTCCACGCCAGTCAAAACAGCAAAAGCTGCAGTTGACCAGCCTTGATCAGGGCGCCCATGACTTCTCGGGCGCCCCCATAGACCTTTTTCAGTGCCCTAGGCAAACCGACCTGTTGAGGGCGCCCGGAACCTCCTGGGCGCCCCCCATCAAACCCCTATAAAAGGGACCCGAGACTCCCTCATTTCCCACACCAAAAACACATCCTTCTTCTCAGTCTATTCATTCTTGAGGATCAAGTAACCCAAAAGCTTCCCTTGCCTCAACCATGCCTCCAAGGTATGAAATTTACTTTGGGTACTTAATTTTTGTTATTTTTCTTCCCTTAATTGCAAATTTTAAGTCAATCATGCCTCTTCCTATAATCTAAGTTCTTATTCTCAAGTTGCTTACTTTCTTCTCAACTAGAAAACGCCGAGCAGTTCAGTCGAACCCCGGTAACGAGCCCAGTCCCGACCCTAGGTTTCCAAACCTAGAACATTGTAACAAATTCGCCCGAACCACCTACGTTCCGATTAAGACAAGTTACCTTAACCGTCATTTCTTTTCCCAATCCTGTCCAGTCGCAATGTCTACAATTAACTTCTATCAACTGGATAACCTCGTATTCTGCACACATTCGATCAACAACACCCTATGTGCAGAATTCTATAACAACATAGTTAGGCAAGACCACTTGAGCTTCGTCACTACCATTCAAGGAATGCCCTTGAGCATCACTCCTACCCTACTGAACCGATTTCTGGGACTCCGACCATCTCAGTCCATCTTCTGTTGCTACCCTCCAAGGAACCTGCCTTTCGATGCCCCCTACTCTCATATTGACCTGAACACCTTATACAACTATTTCTTTAGGGAGGCTATGTGTAGCGACCCGCCTTCTTCTGCCTTAGACGGATCGTTACTTCCCTCTACTTCTCAACTTTTATACATGACTAAAAGTAAAATGCGAAAATCTTTTTTTTTCTTTTAAATTCTTCTAACAATTGTATTCTAACTTAAGTAGTCATGCATGATACCATATCACACTTTCCTTCTCAAAACTCATAGTTGATACTTATTGAAACAAGCCTCACCCAACTCAAACTGCCCGTACCAGTCGACTGGTGACGTGGCAGTCGACTGGTACGCCTGTAATCAGAATTACAGGTTTCGGCTCTTGCTTCTTAAGCCCACCATTCATTCAGTTTCGAGCCATATCAAACTATGACACCACTTCTATACTCTATGTCAGTTTCCTAAACAATTTAGCCAATCAAACGAACCCATAACTTGAATTTAGGACTTTTATGGAAGAAAATGAACTAAACAAGTTTATATGAACTTAAACAATAGAGTTTGTATCAATCTTGACTCCTATGCATTCATAACACCAAATACATGTTCTACGACCTTGCTAAAGCATTATGAAATGTGATTGCAACTTTTCTAAACATTTTTAAGCAATAAAAACTTGATTCAAAGGAAAATTGATACTATCTTGGCACAAACACCTTTTTCTCTAACAAAGTATCAATATCTCTAACTACTTACACTTCTACTCATCCAATGCAATCATAAGGATATGTATGCTAAATGAAATGACATGGAATCTTTACTCTAAGAAATTGAGCATGTAAAACTATCCAAAACTCAAATACTCTATAATCTCCATAAGCAAGAACTTGAAATTTGAATAAACTTAAACATTGCAATTCAAATAACTAAATTGTCTCGTCTCAAAGATCTCTCCATAATCAGCCACCACACACACTCTACTCAGCACCGCCTCGTCGTCTTCCTTCAGAATTGCTTGCCTTTACCTTTATCTGCAATAAGAGGAAATGCATCTATAAGCATAAAGCTTAGTAAGTACTATCTAGCTCACAAAAACTCGGAATGTGCAAACATGCTTCTAGAACAATATGAAAATCATATGAGATACTAATATGCTTGAAAGAAAACTAAGAACATGTATAACTCAAAACATGCATACTCAAGCAATAATAAATCTCAATTTACTTTTCTTGGCTCAACTTGAAACTTTAGCTATTCTTTAACTTTTGAAAACTTTCTTAAACTTTAGAAACTTTGCTAAAGCATATACTTGAAAATAATAATCACTTGGATCCACTGAAGACGTAAGTACCATCTGATGCGCGTTCCCTAAAAGGTTGGGGTAGCGAGCCACCAATCCTAATAGAGCAGACCTTGGTCTACCAGGGCCAAGACCTTGGAATTGGACACCTGGATTTCTTTAACGACGCCCTTGGACGCCGGGTACTGGCCTTAGAAAATAAAATAGCTTTTCTTTCTTTACTTTCTTATCTGTAAATGCCTTGGCATTTTCTGAAGCACCTTGCGTGCTAAAATCCCTAAGTCTTGACTTTTGGGGATTTCTTAAGGCCTTGGCCTTTTCTTTTCTTATCTTTATCTTCTTTTTTCTTTTCTCATAGCTTTTCTTGGTCCCTAATCTCATATAGGGTGCTTATCAAACATATACAAGCATATAAGGAACTAAGATTACATGCAAAAACTGAAACAAAAGGAAATATCACTTTTAAAAACTTTTAAAGGAAATTCTCGCGGAAAAACCGCCTCTTACTGCAGGTGAGCAGTACTTACATTGATATCTTGGACTTACAACCAAGATTGACGTCTAGGACTCGGAAGAAACTTGAGATCTCGGAGAATTCTTCGCACCTACGCGTTCCTCTCGTCGCGGGGATCCCGAATATAGGATTATCTCTCGGAGAAAAGCTTTGGCCGGCCCTCTAGGGCTTGATGTGGCGTGCGCACAAGAGAGGAGAGGGAGAGGGGTCGGCGCAACCTTGGGAGAGGGAGAGGGTTTGAGAGAAAATAAAACTTCTCTCTTTAATTATCTATTTATACTTAAGGGTCGGATCAACCTAACTATACCGTAAATACCCTTCTCTCCGTCCCTTGTTGTGCTTGATACCCCTAGCCCGGCTGGCCGCGCGCTCCCTTGGTCTCGTGGTGGTCGCGGGTTCGAGCCACCCGCTGCACTTAATTGGTTTTTCCATTTTTGGCTTTTTCCTTTTTCTTTTTCTTTTTCCAAAAAATACCAAACGGACTCGGAAAATTCCATAAAAATACTCTAAAAATTCCTAAAAATATCTAGAATATTTCTAAACCATTTCTAAATAATTCCAAGGACTTTAAGAACTAAAAATAGAAATTTTGGGGTGTTACAATCCCCCATACCTTATAAAAAGTTCGTCCTCGAACTTAGAATAACTCTGGATATCGTTCTCTCATGCTGTCCTCACGTTCCCAAGTAGCCTCTTCATGCTTTTGATTCTGCCAGATGACCTTCACTAGTGGCACTTCTTTGTTTCTTAATCTTTTAACTGCTTTGTCCACTATTTGTGTCGGTCTACTCTCATAGCTAAGATCTTCTTGGATCTGTACTGACTGAGGATGAATCACTTGGCTAGGGTCGTGAATACACTTCTTTAGCATAGAGACATGAAAGGTACTGTGGATAGCTGACATATCCTCTGGTAGGTCTAGCTCATATGCTACCTTACCAACCCTCTTTATGATCTTGTAGGGTCCTATGTAGCGAGGACTTAGCTTGCCCTTCTTACCAAATCTCACCACTCCCTTCATGGGAGCGACCTTGAGAAATACTGAATCTCCAACCTGGAATTCAAGTGGCCTACGGCGGTGTGTCAGCATAACTTCTCTGTCTACTCTGGGCAGTCTCAATCCCTCTGGCGGATGTCTGGATAGCCTGAGCGGTCTCATCTATAAGCTCAGTCTGGCTGCCTAATCCTGACTCCATCTCTTTCTTCTCACCAGCTTCTTGCCAACATATGGGTGATCTGCATTTCCTACCATACAATGCCTCATAAGGTGCCATCCTGATGGTGGCCTGATAGCTATTGTTGTAGGCAAACTCAGCTAAGCACAGAAATTTGCACCAACTACCTTTAAAGTCCAATGCACAAGCCCTGAGCATGTCTTCTAAAATCTGATTTACTCTCTCTGTTTTGTCCATCTGTCTGGGGATGGAAAGCTGTGCTGAACTGAAGTCTGGTGCCTAGGGCGTCCTGAACACACTTCCAAAAATGGGAGGTGAATCGCCCATCT
>JAGFNQ010006069.1:0-33597 GCA_024364735.1 Boesenbergia rotunda
ATTGCACATGTAAAGATAATCACTAGTTGTGAATTCATCACAAATTCTCTCATGCTGTGAATTGTATTGCTGACATTTAGTAAATGAGTTTAAGATCTCAATCAAATACATAAACATGTATACTCAAATAGTGAATATTCATTTATTAAAATAAATGATTACAATCATAAGGCGATTGCCTTAGGACACTTCTCTCATATCACTAACATGGACTTCCATCCAAACTTAGTTTCCTAAGTTCGAATTGAACTCCTTTTACATCTTCTGATTGATCATTTACTTTTGGAATTTCCTCGAAAACAACATCAGAAGACTCTTCAACTAATCTAGACTTCTTGTTGTAGACTCGGTAAGCTTTGCTGACGAGGGAGTACTTGACCAGTATCCCTTCATCAGCCTTCGCTGTGAACTTTCCAAGATGGTCCTTTGTGTCTAGAATGATTACCTTATAACCAAACACCCTAAGATGTTTAACTGTAGGTGGTTTTCCAAACCAAAGTTCATGAGGAGTCTTCCCTAGAAATCTATGTATTAGGACTCGGTTTTGCATGTAGCAAGCTGTGTTTACAGCTTCGGCCCACAAGTAACTCGGTAAAGAGTACTCATTGAGCATGTTTCGTGCGGCCTCTTGTAAGACTCGGTTTTTCCTCTCTACAACACCATTTTGTTGTGGTGTTCTAGGAGTGGTGAACTCATGCCTATACCCTCTATCTTGACAAAACTCTAAAAATCTTTGATTTTGAAATTCACCTCCATGATCACTCTTGATTGTTTTAATTGTTGATGATTTTTCATTTTCAACTCTTCTACAAAATGAAATAAAAATATCTAAGGTTTGATCCTTATATTTTAGAAAATAGGTCCATGTATATCTAGTAAAATCATCAATGATCACAAAACAATATCTACTACCATTCAAGGATATAATAGTGCTACAATCAAACAAGTCCATGTGAAGTAAATCCAAAGCGGTAGAAGTACTTACAATGCTTTTACCTTTATGTGCAGATTTTATTTGCTTACCCATTTGACATACATCACAAAGTTTATCCTTTTCATACTTGATGCTTGGTAAGCCACGAACTAGTCCCTTATTGACTAATTTTCGGATGTTCTTCATGTTCACATGTGCTAGTCTCCGGTGCCAAAGGTTAGACTCATCTTCTCTTGACATGAAACACTTAACAAAAGCATTAGTAGCACTTTTAAAGGAAATTTGGTAAATGTTATCTATCCTTGTGCCTACTAGTACCGTGTCAAATGTGTCATGTTGTCTAACTAGACATTGACTTGATTGAAAATCAATTGTGTAACCCGCATTACACAATTGACTGACACTTAGGAGATTAAATGTCATCCTCTTGACTAGAAGGACAATCTTAATCCTAAGACATTCGGATATTTGAATGTCTCCTATCCCTATAACCTTAAGACTACCATTGTTACCAAAGGAAACATTACCTCTACTTTTTCTTTGAAGGGTAGTGAATAAGGATCTATCACCGGTCATATGTTTGGAGCACCCACTATCAACGAACCAAGTTAATAGATGCTCCCTCTCAATCATATCCTACACAATTCGAAAAATGGAAGATTTAGGTACCCAAATCTTGGGACCTAAAGCATCTACAATGCATGACTTAGGCACTCATGCCTTGACCATTTTCCTTTGAACCCTAGGAGTCTTAAATGGTCTATCATCAGTCCAAGACATCAAAGAAACAAATGACGGTTCTTTAGGTCGGTAACCAATATCGGCCTTGTTGTAAACAACCCTTTGTGCATTTAGAATCATATCTAAAGTTTTTGAGCTAGTGGAGAATTTCTCAAGAACACTCTTGAGTCTTTCAACCTCACTCTTCAAAGATTTGTTCTCATCTTCTAACATTTCTACATGCAAATCATCTACATCCTCATCCCTAGAGGATTTCAATTATTTAACTTCTACTTTCAATGATTTAACCTTATTTTTTGATTTCTTTAACAATTCGGTTAAACATGCAATAGTTCTATAACATTTGTCTAATTCGGGAGAGATTACCTCTTCACCATCCGAAGATGATGAAGTCGCATTTGATGAGTCCGTGGATTCATCACTGCTTTCTTGATCTTCAAGGACCATGAGTGCTACATAGAGTGTACTCTTCTCCTCCTTCTCTTTCATCGGATGTGCTAGAGGATGATTCATCCCATGTGGCCTTCAAGGCCTTTTTCTTCTTCTTTGACTTCTCCTCTTTCTTCTTGAGTTTTGGGCAATCCTTCTTGAAGTGTCCTTTCTTGCTATACTCATAACAAGTAACATTAGACTTATCAAGTTTAACTTCACTAGGGTTATTTTTACCCTTGAATTGCCAGCTCTTCCTCATCATTCTTCTAACAAAGTTGGCCATCTCGGAGGAAGAAGACCCACTGCCATCCTCCTCGAATTCGGACTCGGACTCGGATGAAGATGAAGATGAAGAGACCTCCTTCTCCTTCTTCTTCTCCTTCTTCTTGGTCTTTTCCCCTGCCACAAGAGCAATCCCCTTCTCCTTGGGGCCTTTGTTAGCCATCTTATGTAGCTCTATTTCATAAAATAAGTCATCTAATTTGACAATTGATAAGTCCTTGGAAATCTTGTAGGCATCCACCATGGATGACCATAAGGCATTCCTTGGAAAACCTTTTAACACGTACCTCACAAGGTCGCGATTCTCGACCTTTTCGTCAATGGAATGGAGACCGTTGAGGACTTCTTTGAACCTACTATGAATTTCACTTACCGTTTCACTCTCCTTCATGGAGAGGTTTTGTAGTTGATTGAGGAACAAGTCCCTCTTGGCTATTCTCGAGTCTCGGGTACCCTCATGAAGCTCGATGAGCTTATTCCACAAATCCTTTGCACTTGTAAAGGGACCAACCTTGATTAGTTGATCCTTGTTCATTCCATATTGCAAGGTCACCACCACCTTAGCATCGGCCTCTCCCTTTCGGGTTTGCTCAGCCGACCACCGTGATGACTCCAATTCTTTTCCCTCCGCATCTCTTGGAGGAATGAAACCTTCCTTCACCGAGAACCATATACCTATATCGGTCTTGAGGTAGTACTCCATGCGAGACCTCCAATATTGGAAATCTGATCCATCGAAGAAGGGAGGTCGAGTGGCGCTAAATCCTTCTCCCAAAGCCATTGTTGATAGCTCTCGGTTGTTAATCCGGTTGGACAGAGCCCCAAGCTCTGATACCACTTGTCGGAACTTGGATGGCTAGAGAGGGGGGGGGGGGTGAATATAGCCAAAGACAAAAATCGCTTTCACTTTTGAGATTTCTCTACAGTTAGGGTTAGTAGCATAGCGGAAGAAATACAGAACAGAGTTTAACTGCAGAAATGAAAAGCAAACTAAAAACGCTAACAAGGATCGTTTACAAGGTTTGGGGATAACTTGCCCCTACTCCTTGGCGTGCCATTAAGGTGGGCGATCCCTTGATCGTCGGCAGATCAAGCCCCGGAAATCCGGATATCAAATGTAACCTTCTTCTCGGTGGAGTAACCTCTCCACAGTGGGTTCAACAGAATAATGGAAATAAGCACAAGAACCACAAGAAGAAGCTTACAGAGCACTTAGGTCAGTATGAACACAAGCGAACTCCTCACCGAGCTCCACTCAGCCCAGATCTCACGCAAGAACTACCCTGCTCTTCGTGTCTTCTCGCTGATGGACTCGCCAAGCTTCTTGTTTCTTCCAAGTGCTCAAGTATCAGAATGTTGCTCAAGATTCACAGTTGCTTGCTCAAGAGATGGATCAAAGTTGTCGCAAGAGCACAAGAGTTGTAGCCAAAGAAGTGTTCTCCTTCCTTCTCCACTTCTCAGGATGTATAAGGATCTGGCCTCTGCAGCTCACATTGCCAGCCACCAGACGCTCCACTGCAGCTCACCAGCTGCTCATCTGCCACTGCCCAGCTATCCTGACCTCTCCTGGACTCCCTGAGCTCCCCTCAGCTGAGCCCCAGTCAGCACTCCAGTGGTGCAATCGTCCATTGAAACCTGAGAAGGAAAACTGCCAAAACTGATCAAGCAAAAGCCTCCATTTGACTCCCCTTGAGTGAACCTGAGTTACCTGCACACTTAGCAGGTCATTAGCACAGCAAATAAACAGACGATCAAATACCAGAAGACTCTGAACAAGTATCTGTAAGAAATCAGAACGCAATCAGACGTCTGACATCGCTTTTGAAATAAAGCTGTCAGCTACTGATCGGTCACCGGACCGATCAGAGAGACTCCTGATCGGTCACCAGACCGATCAGGCTCTATCTTGATCGGTCCCCAGTGAGAAACCCGAAATCGCGACTTCTCCGGGATCGATCACCAAACCGATCCTAAGTCATGGATCGGTCACCAGACCGATCCACCTCTTCTCAGAGTGATTTTCCAGCTTCGCAGTCCAAACCTCCTGATCGGTCCCCAGACCGATTAGGGTGTGGCCTGATCGGACTGGTGACCGATCAGACCACTCCCTGATCGATCAGGCTCTAGCCTGATCGGTTGTAGTGAGAAGCTCGCGACGTTTGATCGTTCACCAGAACGATCTGAATAGTATCCCTAATCGGTCACCAGGCCGATCAAGAGCCAACCAGTAAGATTCCCAAACTCACTGTATGCTCCCTGATCGGTCACCAGACCGATCAGGAGCTGACCAGTAAGATTCCCAACTCACTGTATGCTCCCTGATCGGTCACCAGACCGATCAGACATAGCTGGATCGGTCACCAGACCGATTCACGAGGGAACTCCGTGCTAACTTTCCTGATCGGTCACCATACGGATCCAGGCAAGGCCAAACTCACTCTAAGTCAAGAGAACTGGCTCCCAGCCTCCCCTGACTAGTGCTCAGTCCCTCAGACCAAGACTCCGTGCCCAGTTTCAGTCACCGAAACTTCAACCTAGCCCTCCAAGCTAGAACCTGGTTTCACTCACCAGGATTTCCATCACCTAACCCTCCGAGTTAGGAATTTTCACACCTAGCCCTCCAAGCTAGGACTTTTCACACCTAGCTCTCCAAGTTAGGACTTTTTCACACCTAACACTCCAAGTTAGGACTTTTCACACACCTAACCCTCCAGGCTAGGACTTTTTCACACCTAGCCCTCCAAGCTAGGACTTTTCCACACCTAGCCCTCCATGCTAGACTTTTTCACACCTAGCCCTCCAAGCTAGGACCTGGCCTTCCAAGCCAGGGTTTCATCCAACCTAGCTTCTTAAGCTAGGACCTGGCCCTCCAAGCCAGACTTTCATCTAACCTAGCTTCTCAATCTATGACCTGACCCTCCAAGCCAGGATTTCATCCAGCCTAGCTTCTCAAGCTAGGACCTGGCCCTCCAAGCCAGGCTTTCATCCAACCTAGCTTCACTAGGTATGCCTAGTCCCCAACTAAGACTTAATCCCAATCATCTCATTATCCTAAACTAAAATTGGTGTCAACACCAAAACAACAATCAGGGTCAGACTGCATCAACACCTTGTACATACCTTTATATGTGAAGTTTGCCGCTACTTCCAAATTCCCCTATCTCGGCTTCCCAACTTGATCCGGGTGCTTTGCGGCGTTGTAATATTGTTTCTCTTGTATAGCATGCCTTTAAATTTGTGGGATTGCTGGCATCGATATAGGGGGAGTGAATATAGACTCTCGTTTTCTTCGAAATTTCATCATTCGTATATTTAACTTCAATTAGAGTCGTCAGTAGCACAGTGAAATAATAAATAAAAATAATGGACACAGTAAACACACAAAATTTTATTTGGTTCCTAAGCTCCCATGGTCAGTACGTCCAAGACAAAATCACGGGAAGCGCCCGTCCACAAGTGATCTCCTTTCCGAAAGCTTTCTGGAGGCGGAGAAACCCACCTTACAATTTTGAGTACAAGCACAAATAAGGAAAATAATGTTTTACAACTTACTAACAAGCAAACCGAATGTGGAGAATCTCTTGGCCAACTCTGAAGTCTGAAGCGTCGCATACTTCTTCCTGGAGCCTCTTTGGTCGTAGAGCTTCACTTTAGCACTTTAACTTCGCAGTGAATTAGTAGTAGGATGAAGAATTTGATATTTGATCCTCGGCTTGAATCCATATATATATATATATATATATATATATATATATATATATATATATATAAATCGTTCGGGTGCTCGAGAGCCTATAGGGGCGCCCTCAATATGATCCCATCTAATCCACTCGACGAAATAGGTGCAGGGATAAAAACCAGCTTGAGGGCACCCAAGTTCAATAGGGGCACCCGGAAGCCCCTGACCCAGTTCATTTGCTTGCGTTTGCTTTCCTATCTTGCCTCCAGCTCCAGGTTCCTACAAGACAAACAAACACAAAATAAACAAATAATCCTAAGCCTAAGTTCTGTAAGTCTACCTGACCTACTAGGCTTTTGCTTGGAGTCAACTCTTCAAGACTTTACTACGTAAGTCAACTCTTTAGGGTTTTCCAATGCCTAGCCTCACTCACTAGGATTTTACCTTGCCTGACTTCACTCACCAAGACTTTTACCCAGCTTCACTCACCAGGATTTCGTGCTCGATCCTCGACTAGGACTTCATGCCCAATTCCTCGAACCAGGACTTCGGTGCCCAATCCTCGGCCAGGTCTTCATACCCAATTTCCCAAACCAGGACTTCGTGCCCAATTTCTCGAACCAAGACTTTAGTGCCCAACCCTCGGCCAGGTCTTCATGCCCAATTCCATGAACTAGGACTTCGGTGCCAAACCCTCGGCCATGTTTTCATGCCCAATTCCCCGAACCAAGACTTCGTACCCAGTTTCACACACCAAGTCTTCGGTGCCTTAACAAGGGCTTCTTTGCTAGTCATCTAATCCTGACTAAACTTCTTTCTGCTAAACATCAAGTCCTGTTTGGTTTAGTCCTTGGTCTAACTGATCAGATCTAGGTTTAGCCATTCTACCAAACATCACGTCCTGTTTGGCTTAACCCTTGGTCAAACTAACCAACCCTAGGTGCTAATCATTTTGCCAAACATTAGGTCCTGCTTGGCTAATCCTTGGTCAAACTAACCAACCCTGGGTGCTAATTACTTTGCCAAACATTAGGTCTTATTTGGTTAACCCTTTGGTCAAACTGATCAAATCTGGGTTTATCCTACCAAACATTAAGTCCTGTTTGGCTTAACCTTTGATCAGACTGACCATACCTTAGTATATTGTCAAACATCGAAACACTAGAGGTTAACTATTCTTATCTGATGCTTTTTGCACCAACGATGTCCCTCTTTTTGATGTTTGACAATAATCTTAAGTTAAGTTTAGGTATAAAGGTTTTGGTTTAATATTTGTGAGAAAAAAATTAAAATTTCTAACTTAAGGTACTCTCTCCTCCTTTGACACACATCAAAAAAATATAAGCTAATAACAAAGATATTAAGTTTAAGATTTGCACCAACAATGTGATTTTCGAAAATAATTAAGCTTTTTTTTGATAAAAAATATGATTTTCAAACATCCTTTTTTTTAAAACAAGTATCCTTTTTCTAAAAATATTTTAAGGAAAACTTAGTACTTGAAAAAGATTTTGAAAAAGATAAGTACTTTATTGATTTAAGTTTTCCTAAATCTGACACAATCCTAGGAATCTTATTGATCACAAAATTTTTTTTATATGTCTTAGAGATTTACCAATCAAAATAAAGTATTTTCAATATGTAAAGAAGAATAATTTTTCTTTGGTTTGGATTTCTCCCCAATCTGACACAATCTTAGAAAACCTTGTTAACAATAAGACAAACTTTCTTATGTGTCTTGGAGATTTTTCCAAACTAAGTAATTTGTCAAAAATTTCCAAAAATTCTTTATAAGACTAAAAGGTTTTCAAACATGTTTTAGAAAATGAAGACATAATATTTTAAAAAATGTAGTGATTTTGAAGAGATAGTGGATTTCGAAAATATAGTGTTTTTGAAAATTATAATAGGTCTTTTAATTTGAACTCCCCCTAAGCTTGACACAGTCCTAGAAAGCTTATTGATCATAAGATGATCTTGCTCTATGTCTTACGGTTTTGATTCAAACGAAAAGGATAACATAATTAATTTTTTTAAAAAAAATTAAAATAATCAGAAATTAAAAGACAAATTGTTCTTTTGATTGGGACTCCCCCTAAACCTGACACAATCTTAGGAATCCTTGCAAATTATAAGGAAAACTTCCTATGTGTTTTTAGGATTTGTCCAAATCATAAGAGCAATTAAAGTATATTTTTCAAAAATAAGTTTTCAAAAATATTTTTTTTAAATAAAATTTTCAAGAAAAAGAAAGACAGTAATTTTTGAAAGAATAGTTTTTCAAAAATGATTTTTCAAACGAAAACATTTTGAAATACATAATAATTTTGAAAGAATAGTTTTTTAAAAATATTTTTTCAAAAGAAATGTTGAAAACAAAAACTAACTCCCCCCTGAACCTGACATATTCTGGCTATCCTTGTTAACTACAAGGAACTCTACCTAAGTATCTTATGAGACTTTAGTGTTGGCCTAGAAGGTTTGTGTCTAAGTGCGGGTCAAACAATTTTCAAAAAGATATATAAATTTTTGAATGTTATTTATAAATACACAGAATCATACATGAAATTCATTAAAAATATTATTATGTTTAAATCATTATTTTGAAAATAAGTTTTTAAGAAAGTATTCTAAGGATTTTTAAAAATATTTTGAAAATATTTATTAATTAATTAGTCCTTATCATCTCACCCATTCTAAGTGTCGTAGTACAAATAAGCATGATAGCTTTATGGGTGTTGTGAGATGTTTGATTAATTTTTCTCAATGTAATTTTATAGATTGTTTGACCTTGAGTTATATTCAAGTTTAATAAGTAGTAAATTAAAAGTAAATTTCAATAATTGGTTTCCAGGTCTTGGCAAGACACAGGGGCTTTCTTGGATATCGGAATAATGACTCTTTCCTTGACAAAGCCTTTTAAAGAAATGATACTTTTAATTTATTATTTGAGAAACTCTGGTCTAACTAGTCTAGGATGTGATGAGTTAGCTTTAGCTAGTTCCACTTAACTAGTCGACCAAGTTGGGTACTCCTTATCCTTCTTGACTTCCTAGACCAAACTTTCCTAACGTATAATCATTTAGCCCCACCCTGGTACTATGTTAGACAAGTATTAAACAATCTTTTTCTTATCTAGCCATTCTAGATTAAGCAGGAAATAAACTAGCATGATTGACATGACAGATATATATGAAGAAAAATGAGCAAATGCATGAACATGATAATTATGCATGTGTCCAACAAGTTAAAGCATTTTAAGTTTATTTCTAAAATATCAAATTCTCGATTTGATAATGATCGTGTGAACCCGTGAATGCGTCAACCTATTTTGATATATTTGTTATTATTAAGTTGATTATTTTAGTTGGGTAGAATTTTATTTAGTTTCATAATTGAAAGTAATTAATTAGAATTTAATTCATGAATTTTATATTAATAAATTTTGAATTAAAGTTTTAACATTGAGTTTTCAATTAAAGTTGAATTAAAATTTTAAATTTATTTAATCAGATTTGATTTTTTTAAGAGTTAATTAAGAGTTGTATTTTGGAGTAAGATTTTAAATTTCAAATTAGAATTTGAGATTGATTAAGATTTGAATTTTAAGAATTAATTAAGAATTTTATTATCGCATTGAATTTCAAGTTGCATTATTAATTAAAATTTAGGATTTATTCAAATAGATTTTAATATTTTAAGAGTTAATTTTTATATTTGGAGTAAGATTTTTAATTTGAATTTCTAATTAAAATTGAATAATTAATTAAAATTTAAGATTTATTAAATTAATAATTTTGGATTTAAATTTATTAATTCCATTAATTCAAATAACTCTGATTCCTGTATTCATTATTTTGATTTTAAGTTTTTAATTATATTTAATATTTCTTTTTTATTTATTTTCATGTAAGTTTTTTTAATTAAAATTTCAATTTGAATTAATTCATCAAGTATATTTTCAAAATCGTCTTCATCTTTAAAATTATATTCAGAATCAATAATTAAAGATTTAATTAAAGTTGAGAATTATCTTGTAAATTGTTAATTAAAATTTCATGATTATCTTCAAAATTATTAGGATTATCTTCAGGATTATTAATTAAAGTTTCATTATAATCATCAAAATTTATTAGGATTATCTTCAAGATTATTAATTAAAATTTTATTATTATCTTCAAAATTATTAGGAATATCTTCGGTATTATTAATTCAAATTTTATTATTATCTTCAGAATTATTAGAATTATTTTTAGCAATATTAATTAAAGTTTTATTATTATCTTCAAAATTATTAGGATTATTTTCAGTATTATTAATTAAAATTTTATTATTATCTTCAGAATTATTAGAATTATTTTTAGTAATATTAATTAAAATTTTATTATTATCTTCAAAATTATTAGGATTATTTTCAGTATGATTAATTAAAGTTTTATTATTATCTACAGAATTATTAGGATTATTTTCATGATTAATAATTAAAGTTTTATTATTATCTACAAACTTATTAGGATTATTTTTCAGGATTAATGTTAGAATTAATTTCTAAAATTGCAACATTAATATTAAAAATTAAGAAATTAATATTCAATATTTAAATATTATCAATGTATGATTTACATCTATTAACTAATTTATCATGTAACATATTTAATTTATTATGCAAAAAATCTAATTTAATAGGAAAATCTACATTAGTAGGGATATTTTCAAAAATATTATCATGCATATTAAATTTTACACTAGCAGGAATATTTTTGCGAGAATAGATTATTTGTACCTTCTTTAGATTCCTCTCATTTCTCGGTATTGTGGACCCGCATATCCTCCAGTCTGAACATTGGTTCTTGTAGTGCCTATTGTTTTGGCACTTGAAGCACTGGATGTGGCTCTTGTACCTCTATGTTAGGATGTATACTATAAGCCTAGCTTTTGTATGAACATCTATTTTGGCATAAGAATCACAGTGGTTATGGTTGCATTTTATATTTGTTATATGTGTACAAATTGTCTATTACTTTACATTATAGATAACATAGTGTGTGGTGCCACATAGAAGATCATGTTATCAGTTCCTTATAAAGTATAAGTAGTGGCTTACAATTGAGATGTATTTGGACAAACCATTGGAATGGTTGTAGTGTAATTTGGTATTAGTCTATCTTGATTATAGAATTACACTAGTACACTTTGTGTGTATTGAGCAGGACCGATTTGAGATTGTTCGATTTAACTATATAATCGAAAAAAACCTCGTTTATAATGATATACATGCTCTTAATCCCGATATAATAACGGGCACGTATAATTAATATTTATTTCTTTAATTTACCAATGGACGAGATTTATTTGTTAAATCAATAGACCCGATAAATTGGGAAATAATATTATTTATATGGTGTGCCGTTGATTATAGAAGAAAATTATGTCCTAATTATTTTAGGATGATGATGTCCCCTTGAGGAGCTCATAAAGATTGTCATGTAAATCCTGCAGGTAGACTTGGTCCGACATGATAATAAGGATGAGTGGTACTACTCTTGGAGTTAGATATTAATTAATTAAATTATTAGTAATTTAATTAATTAATTAGCATTCGACATCTTAAACATGGAGAGATTATGTACACATAATATGGTGGAGCTCATATTTAATTATGGGGTTGGTGCGGTAGTTCAATAATAACCCATTAGTGGAGCGGGTTATTATTAACGGGTCGGGTTTAGGATCCGTTAGGAGACCAAAACCAACTCCTCCTCATGGTCCCTATTATAGCCTATAAATACCCTCTCATAAGCCATCATGAAGAGAACCAAACCTTGGTGTTTTTTTTCTCTCTCTCCTAGGGTTGGGGCACCGACGGGTAAAGAAGGAGAAGAGAAATTTTTCTCTCCTCTTCCCTTCTCTTCTCTCCTCTTGAGTTGTGGTGCAAGGAAGCAAGAAGGGGACTCTTATTCTTCTTTTCTTTTCTCTTGGCCGGCGCAAGCTTGAGAGGAGCAGGAGTTTGGCCGGTGGCAACTACAAGGAGCGGCTAGGGTTTGGCCGGCGACGCAAGGTAAAGAAGAAGGAGTTCTTCCTCCCTTAGTGGTCGGCGCAAGCAAGGAAGAGGGGTTTCTATTAGGATGTATACTAAAAGCCTAGTTTTTGTATGAACATCTACATTTTGGAATGCGAATCACATGATCATTGTTTGCCTTATATATTTGATATTACATGCTATTGTCTAATACTTTACATTATTGATAACATGGTGTATGGTGTCACACTGAAGATCATGTTATTAGTCCCTTGTAGAGTATAAGTAGATGCTTACAACCTAGATGGTTTTGGACAAACCATTAGCATGGTTGTAGTGTAATTTGGTATTGGTTTATCTTGACCATAGAATTACACTATTACACTTTGTGTGTATTGAGCAGGACCGATATAGAGATGATTCAATTTATACTGACTATATAATTGAATCAGACCTCAGATATTATGGTGTACATGCTCTTAATCCCGATATAATAACAGGCACATATACTTAATATCTATTTCTTTGATTTACCAGTGGGTGAGATTTATTGGTTAAATCGATAGGCTTGGTAAGTTGGGAAATAATATTATTTACATGGTGTGTCGTTGATTAAGAAACCGTGTCCTGAAGCATCAGGTTGATGATGTCCCCTTGAGGAGCTCATAAAGTTCATCATGGAAATCTTGCAGGTGGACTTGGTCCTACATGATGATAAGGTTGAGTGGTATTACTCTTGGAGTTAGATATTGTTAGATCGTTACGCTTGCTAGAGGGGGGTGAATAGCAATTTTCCATTTTCTTCTCTACCTACGTTGTTAGTGCGCAAACGGAAATACAATAAAACAAGACTAACAACTAAACAATGCTAACAATACCTATTTACGTGGTTCGGAGATGAAGCTCCTACTCCACGACAGTCCGTGAGGTGGACGATCCCTCGATACTTCGGTGGATCACTCCCCGGATGCCCTCCAGCTAGCTCGTGTAGCTCCTTGTGGGTGGAGAAACCTCGCCATAAACCCAAGTACACTTTCTGAGCACTAAGACTACTAACAAGCCCTAACCAAGCTTGTTTTGTCAAGAGCTCCCAGCCCAAACCAAGTTCCTTTAAATAGAACTCAGGGCTGAAAAACACCTGACCAGTCAACTGCTCCCAGGGCAGTCGACTAGTCCCATTGAAATTCGCCCGTTGTATCTCAACGTTTGAATTTTTAGCCAACTTAACCAGTCACTATCAGTCGACTGCTCCCAGGGCAGTTGACTGGTCTCGGGTCACTTACATTCTGTGAGTTTCTATTTGTGCTGGCAGTAGACTCTTAGATCACCAGTCGACTGCCCAACCTATACAAACACTTTTCCTCACTACAACGACCCTCCTCCACGCGTGCCTTCAGGTAGACTCCCTTGGCTTGCCCCTTGAAGTCTTCTTCCACCGACAATCGTCCCTCGGATGCGCACACAAGCCTTCCCTTGGCTTGCCTCCATGCCACCCTTCACATGTGCCCTTTGAAGTCCACTTCCCGGTTTGCCCTTGGAGTCCTCCTCCCTCAGCTCTTGTCCCTTCATGACTTAGCTGACTCTTCACCAGAAGCCTTGACTGTTGCCTTCGCGCCCTCTTCATCTTCGGCTCCCGTCCCTCGGATGCACACACAAGCCTCCAGCTTGTCTTTATATCATCCTTCACGCATGCCTCGATGTCCGCGCCCCTCAGCTCATCATCCCTGCTATACCAAGGTCCCTCGGGTGCACACAAGCCTCCAGCTTGTCTCCATGCCACCCTTCACCATACCGAAGCTGTCCATCCAAGTCAATATGTGTAAATCTGCAATCCTGCACACTCACATACACATATTAGATCACAAGGGTAAACCTAACTTAAACCCTTTGCCCAAACATCAAAACCCATTGTCACTTCGGACCATAGATTGCCTCAACAATCTTCCCCTTTTTGATGTTTGGTAATATGTTTAAGTTAGGGAAAACAAATAGCAATAAATAGCAATAACAATGCTAAACAATCATTTGGACTTACGTTGCCAAGGCTCCACCTTGGGTTTACACCGCTAATGCATATGCAATGCAAATATGGATCCTATCCCAAGGCATCCCCACACCTAACCTTCCCAAGTTAGGAATTTTCACCAAAACGGGCTTTTTAAAACCTATCCCAAGGCTCCCCCTACATTAGACTTACAAAGACTTTTTAAGAACCTCTCCAAGGTTACCCTTACGCCAAGAATGGAGCAACCATGCTCCCCCTTTACCTAAGCTCCCCCTAAACCTAGGATTTCTTGCAAAGGTGTGTTTGGTTTCCCAAATTAAACCTAACACTTCTCCCCCTTTGCCTAACATCAAAAAGACCCCAACAATATCCCAATCATTGGATCATTTAACCCCTAATGATCATAAACACAGTGTACTAGCTCCCCATACACTTGTTTTTCATCATTTGGACACTTTTCCAGCTGCTGAAACTTAATTCAACCCTGACCAGTCGACTGCCCCTGTTGGCAAACGACTGATACTCTGAAAATCAGTTTTTCAACATTTCTGACCAAATTCAGAAATGCGCCAGAAATTCCACAAATCTCCAAAAATTTTTAAATTTTGTGGAGAGGTTTGTGGTACCCATACCTACTTAGGAAAAATATATTAAAAAATGTATCTATCACTATTCCCATGTTTGACATAAAATCTAAAATTAGCAAAAAGGTTCACTCAAACCTTGCCCAAAAGTCCTAGTTTTGGTTTCCCCTTGATGTCACTGCCCATAACAACCCACAATGCCTCCCTAGCATTGATTTATATGGCATTTGTACATCAAAAACTAATTTTCATGCTATATGACCCCAATGACCCCAATGTCATATTTCTATGCATGAAACTCAACACCATAGTGCCAAATCCCAAGAATTGAGACTCAAGTCCGTCTCCAATTCTTTTGGCACATCCATGGTCCATCTAGACCTCTAGGAGTAACCCTCCCAAGATCCATTCACCATATATCCCAAAGGCTCCTAGAGCTCCCCCTTGAGCTCTTAGCCCTAGCCACCTCCCTAGGTGACTCAACAAATACAAGACCACACCGGTGTTCCCCCGATAACTCTTGGTCTACAACTCTACCCTTCTTAACCTTAGACCCCTTATCCTTAGTTAAGACTTTTTCTTTGCTTTTAAATGGCACCCCCTTGTCATTTTTGGACTTCTCCTTCTTTCCATAATCATATGCTACCCTAGCATACTTCTTTCCGTTGGCCTTTGAGATCTTAGACCGGTATCCCAACCCTGATATATCATTGTTGGGTTTTAGACCACCCAACATCATAGCTAAACCCTTAGATTCAACCGTGAATCTTTCTAGGGTCTTTTCCAACCTATCAAGCTTTTCCCTAATGCTTGATTTTCTTTTTCTAGACTTCTAACCCTAGAATCCATATGTCCACCTTGGACATTCCTAGACCTACCCACCTTTCTAGGCATATGTCTCCCCTTCTTGGGATTTTTGCCTTGATCCTTAGGTCTAGTGGTCTTAGATTTTTCATGATGCATTGATTTCCTAGGGTTTTGATCTAAAATGTTAACCCTACTCCTATCATGATATTTAAATCAATGATTATTCCTAACAAGCATGTAAGAATTTGAAATTGGATTTAATTTTAAACAAGGAATTACCTTTCCTTTTACCTTTGAAGCTCCCCCTTGACTTGAGCTCCTTTTCTTTTCCAATTTCTCTCACTTCCTCAAATGTGTCATTTTCTTGATTTTACCTTTCTTTGGGCACTTGGTATGGTAGTGCCCTAGCTCTCCACATGTGAAGCATCTAATTCTTTTCCTTTTCTCTTGGGCTTCCTTATTCCTACAACCTATGTTAGATTTAGAAGAAATTGAATTGGGTTTAGTGGTTACCTCCTTTTTACCTAATGGACACTTGTCCTTGTAGTGTCCCTTCTTATTGCATCCAAAGCAAATGATGTGCTCCTTTGATTTGTCTTTGGTGGAGGTAGATACTTCTTCTTGCTCCGATGTTGAGGATGGCCTTTCCTCCCTCTCAATCCTTGATGTGGAGACTTTTTCACTTTCTTCCTCACTTGAGGATGTGGACACTTCTTCTTCTTCGGATGTTGAACTTGACTCAACCATCGATTGGTCATTTTTCTCCTGTTCTTCTTGTCCTTGTGTCAGATTCTCATGTAGAGCTATCACTTTTCTCCATAGCTCATATGCATTCTTGTATTCCCCTATATTTGACACAATATATGAAGGTAATAAATTTAGTACAACTCTAGTTACCTCCTTATCCGCCTCCGCTTCTTCCGTTTGACTCTTGGTCCAATATCAAGGTCGGAGGCGCTTCCCCTTCTTGTCCGTTGGAGCTTCAAATGGAACTTCCAATGTCATCCAATGATCCTAATCCATTTGGCACCATGTCTCCAACCTCTTCCTCCAATAGTTGAAATCATCTCAATCGTATAGAGTTGGAATCCTAATATCCCATCCAAGTAGACCTTCCGATACCATCTTCCTCTAGCTTTCTTTGCTCTCCCGGTGGTTAGTACGTAGACGAGCGATCCCGGCTCTGATACCACTTGTTTGATCATTACGCTTGCCAGAGGGGGGAGAATAATAATTTTCCATTTTCTTCTCTACCTACGTTGTTAGTGCGCAAGCGGAAATACTATAAAACAAGACTAACAACTAAACAATGCTAACAATACCTATTTACGTGGTTCGGAGATGAAGCTCCTACTCCACGACAGTCCGTGAGGTGGATGATTCCTCGATCCTTCGGCGGATCACTCCTCGGATGCCCTCTGGCTAGCTCGTGTAGCTCCTTGTGGGTGGTGAAACCGCGCCATAAACCCAAGTACACTTTCTGAGCACTAAGACTACTAACAAGCCCTAACCAAGCTTGTTTTATCAAGAGCTCCCAGCCCAAACCAAGTTCCTTTAAATAGAACTCAGGGCTGAAAAACACCTGACCAGTCAACTGCTCCCAGGGCAGTCGACTGGTCCCATTGAAATTCGACCGTTGTATCTCAACGTTTAAATTTTTAGCCAACTTAACCAGTCACTATCAGTCGACTGCTCCTAGGGCAGTCGACTGGTCTCGGGTCACTTACATTTTGTGAGTTTCTATTTGTGCTGGCAGTAGACTGTTAGATCACCAGTCTACTGCCCAACCTATACAAACACTTTTCCTCACTACAACGACCCTCCTCCACGCGTGCCTTCAGGTAGACTCCCTTGGCTTGCCCCTTGAAGTCTTCTTCCACCGACAATCGCCCCTCGGATGCGCACACAAGCCTTCCCTTGGCTTGCCTCCATGCCACCCTTCACGTGTGCCCTTTGAAGTCCACTTCCCGGCTTGCCCTTGGAGTCCTCCTCCCTCGGCTCTTGTCCCTTCATGACTTAGCTAACTCTTCACTAGCAGCCTTGACTATTGTCATCGCGCCCTCTTCATCTTTGGCTCCCGTCCCTTGGATGCACACACAAGCCTCCAGCTTGTCTCCATGCCATCCTTCATACATGCATTGAAGTCCGTGCCCCTCAGTTCATCATCCTTGCTATACCAAGGTCCTTCGGGTGCACACAAGTCTCCATCTTGTCTCCATGCCACCCTTCACCATACCGAAGCCGTCCATCCAAGTCAATATGTGTAAATCTGCAATCCTGCACACTCACATACACATATTAGATCACAAGGGTAAACCTAACTTAAACCCTTTGCCCAAACATCAAAACACATGGTCACTCCGGATCATAGATTGCCTCAACAGATATTAATTAATTAAATTGTCAGTAATATAATTAATTAATGGATATTCAAGATCTTAAACATGGGGAGATTTTGTACACATAATAGGTAGAGCCCATATTTATTTATGGGGGTTGGTGAGGTAGTTCAATGATAATCCTTTAGTGGATTGGATCATCATTAATGGATCGGGCTTTGATCCATTAGGTGGCCAAGACCCAACTCCTCCTCATGGTCCCTATTGTAGCCTATAAATACCTCATGTGTCATGAGACCAAGGCATCCAAGAGAATCCTAAGCCTCTCCTCTCTTCCTCTCTCTCACTACAAGAAAAAATAGCTTTCCTGACACTTTCTTAATGACATTTATTAGAATGTGTCATTGATTTATACCTACCATGACATTGATTATAAATAAATAAAATAAAAACTGATTTAGTATATTATTATGACATTTATAATGAATGTCATTAAAAATCTATATTTTAATTATTTTTTTTCTGTCTCCCTCCAAAAATTTCACTCGCTCCCGCCTACCGAACCCATTGTCTGCCGAACCCATAAAAAAGAAACGTGTGATCCCTAATCCTCACGACTCTCCTCTCCCCTACTCCTCACGACACTAAATCCCTACTTCACTCCTCGCGGTTCTAAATCCCTACTTCGATGGTCTCCCCCATTGTTGCGCCCTGTCCTTGCGACTCTCCCCCACTGACCACCAGTGCCACCGTTGCCCTCGCTATCTACCTCGCCGTTGTCCTTGCCCGCACGACTCTCCCCCCACCCTCTGGCGACCGCTCTCCGTGTGATCACCACCGAGCACGAGGGCGATGACAATGGCGATGCTGGCTGCAGTCGAACTGGGGAAGGGCGGATCTTAGTCTGGGGAGGAGGAGAGAAGGGTGAAGCTGACACCTTTCGCACCGTTGTTTGCGGATCCGGGAGAGGGTGGGAATGCATTAGGTGGGGTTTTGGTGATAGATTTACGGGCTGTGTTTCGATGATTGGATCCATCGGGAAACAGATGGTGCTGCTTTTTCTCTCTTGAAATTTGTGATTTTTTTCTTCTTCTTTTCTTGTGTAGAAGAAGAAGAAAAACAATTTGAAGATGAAGGTACGGGTTTTGTAGGGTTCGGGAGTGTACTATCTGGGTGTTTGAATTGAGTTGCTGAGATTTCATTTTCTGGTCACGTCTCTCTATCTTGTTCTCTTCAGTGCTCGATCGCAGTAGTTCTGTGCACGAAAAAGGTTAGAAAGTTATTTTTTTCTTATTGATTCTGTCAAAATCTACGTTTAGGTTACTTTTGCTTTGTTGATTCTTTGGTCTGTTTTGTTGATTGCTGTTTTTTCTTTTCTTTTATTTTAGGTATCAAAAACACACTTTTGTTGCCTTTTTACTTTGATCCTTCAGCTCGTTGGCTAATCTTTTCCTCTGATTCTTTGTCTTTAACAGTGCACAAGACATAAGTATGATTGGATCATTAGGTTAGAATCTTCAAAATAATCCCCATCCCCCCTATTGACCAACTATTTAATATGTAAATTGTTCCTGAAGCTAGCAGTTTTTCATCTCTCATTTTTTTTCCTTTTTTCTATCAGGGTCACGCAGAGCATGCCCAGGAGCCTCCTGACTTTGGAACCTCCCAGCAGATCCCACCTCTTTTACCGACCAATGAATTCTTTATTGAAGATTGTTGCTACAGCTCTGTGCATCTCCTATTTTAAATTTCTAATGAGGAAAAGTAAATCGTCGTTTACAAATTAAGCTAATCTTCTTGGTTTTCATGATTTGGAGTTGACTCTGATTATGCAATACTAGTTGGACTTGGTTTATCGATCAGGATGGTTGATAAAAATAGTCCATAGAAAATCTTTATTGTAGCTAAATGAAAGATCAATTTTTTAAATTATGTTTTGACCATATCATTCCTTCCGTTTTATATATTTTCAAGCTCTGGTTCATGCTTTAGAATTAATACCTTTGTGCTTAACCATTTTTATTGGCTCTACTGTTTTACTAACATAATTATTTTAGATTATGCAAAAGCAGCTATGGATTGCAATCTTCTAGTTTGAAATTTGTGTTTATTGCTTGTTGATGACTTATAATGTTGTTTGTCCTGATATGCCAGACCATCACTCCATTGGTGTCTTAGTCCCTCTGCTTGGTTACCTTAAAAACTCTGATGCTGGTATTCGAGCAAAGGCTGCAGATGTTGTAACTACCATCGTGCAGAAGCAATGGAAAAATCAGGTTACCTTCCAGACTTAGGGACTTTTGAGGTAGTTCTTATTCATTCATGTAGATATAAACCAATCGTGCTAACTTAGTGGGTGTCAAAGTCGGGAAATCAGTAGAGATGGATAAACTGATAATTGGTTGATGAAGCGATAAGGATCCTATGGCATTTGTCTTTCTGTAGTAATCAAATTTCCCTATAATGTGAATCCATCCCTGTAAAGAGAAGCTCTACCTTATTGAGAGATTTTGATGCTATAGATTTTTCTTGTTTTATTCTTTTCTTTACAATTTCATCTACTCAGCTTATCTATATTTAAGATATTGATGTAAATGCTGTAGATAGATCAACACTTAGTTTCAAGGTGTATATTGTCCATTTTCCTTTTCTGTTCCACAAGTTATTCTAGCTACGCTAATTCTGTGCATTTTCTTCAGTGGCTATAATGTTTATTCTAAAATAGGTTGGGCAATCAACCAGTGTTTCCATTCGAACACTTTGTTACCTTTTCAATTCTTAGGAAGCAGCCTCTCAATTCTTTGGCAGCTGCCTCTACCGAAAGAAGCAGCCTTTCAAGCATGCATGGCTGCTTTGCCTTTCAAGCACGCATGCATGGCTTAGGAAGCAGCCTCTTAAGCAGTCTAATATAACAAACTCACCGGCTTGTAAGCTCTATTTTACTAGTTTCAGTTTCAGTTCCAGTTGCAGGAATGAAATCACTAGCTTTGCTTTAGTTATTATTGTTTTATTAGTTAAATGTTTTAGTTTAAGTTCCAGTTGCAGGAATGAAATCACTAGCTTTGCTTTAGTTATTATTATTATATTACTTAAACGTTTTAGTTTCAGTTCCAGTTGTAGGAATGAACACAGTAGAGCTCAAGGAACTCCAGAAAAAGAGGGAGCACCTTGTGCTGCAGCTGAACGAACATGCAAGCACTGGTAGCAAAATAACTCCACAATTGAAGCTTTGAATATATCACCTACTGAAGTAACTATTGGTATCGAAAGCGTGACTGAGAAAATACTGATGGAGGAGGAAAAGTTCAAGAAATGGAAAACTGAGAATATTAGAAGGAAGCACAACTACATACCCTTCCTCTTCAACTTTCTCAAGATTCTGGTCGAGAAAAAACAATTGAAGCCTCTGATTGAGAAAGCCAAGCATAGATCAAGGAGCCCATGATAGACAATGCCATCCTATTGCTTTAGAGCCTTCTCTAAATTATATGTATTCTAACCAGTTGAGGGTGCAAATTTTGAGTTCTCTAGGTGGTATTTTTATGAAGTTGAGGCAACTTAATGGTGGTAATTGTCGTAATACTGTGCTTATATAATTTGTTTGAATTTCTGCAAAAATTTCCATCTGAAAATCATGAGCTACATAGCTCATTTCTCCCTTAAAAAAAAGTAGAGGCTTACTATGGTTATGAGCACATTGGTATTCAATAGATCATAGTAGTATGTATCATCTATGTGATTTTTGTTAATGATGTTTAGAGCAGACTCTGGGTAGTATTTTATGCCAATGTGTTGTGAGTTTGTGTGCCCCAATTTCAGGTTCTTTGATTTAATTGGAACAAATTATAGTGAAGGAGAAATTGTTCTTGCACAAAAGATTGTCACTCGAAATGGTTATCCTGATATAAATTTTATGCTACGTATGCGAACATTCCTTTGTTGTATGATATGTGCTAGTCAACATGATAGTGTGATACTTTGTTCTTTAAGTTTACTTGATTAGTTAACTTAGCTTGTGAAAAAAATCTAGATCTAGATTATATATATATATATATATTTTCTTTATTATATTCTTCTTTAATTTTATTTCATTTACACAAACTAATTAATATATGATTTTTTTTTGTAGGTGACAAGAATATTGGATTTTATTTAAGATGTGATGGTTGAAGATTGAAGATACAGTAAAGTTTGGAAGTTTGGTTATGTTTTGTTTTAAGAGAGATTTAATTTTTTGCTAGTTCTTAAACTAAATACATTGGGTATATTTATGATTGTGATTAGTGTATAGATATTTTTTGAGGTGACAAATTTGATAGTTTTGTATTTCAAAAAAATTGGCAATTATTGATTAACACTTTAATTTCAATTTAAAATTTTTATTTGTGTTTATGTTAATTAGTTATATGCGTAAATATTTATATCATGAAAATATTAAAAATGGATGAGATATTTATTAATATATGATATTTTTTATGTCACAATAGAACACCAAATCATGTAGATAAAAAAATCATTATAAAATTTATATGAAGATATTTCAAAATGTCATAATAAATAACTATTAATGATAATTTTAAATATCCTTATAGACTAATATAGCAAACATTTATATGAGTCACTATAAATTACATAACGAGGCATTTTAAATTAACTTTATAAACTATCATTAGTGACATTTTTTATTATGATTATAAATTAAATTCAAGACACTTATAATTGTTTTGATAAATAATTTTAAAGGACATATAAATTTGTCATCATTACTATAATAAAATAACATATATAAATGTCATTACAAATCTTATAGTAACACTATTTTTTGTCACTATAATAATTATTCATGCTATTAGTATTGTCACTATTTTTATTTTATAGTGACATTAAGAATTGTCATAAGTGATAAGACTTTAGACGACATCACTATAGAGGGCATTTTAACTTAATGTCATTATATCAAAAATGTCAGTAAAGTAATATATGATGACACTTTTCAATGTCATTAAAAGCATTTTTTCTTGTAGTGTCTCCCTTCTCTCTCCTAGGGCATGCCGGCGGTAGGAAAGAAAGGAAGGAAGCTTTCTTCCTTTCTTCTCCTTTTCTTCCCTTCTTCTAGCCTTCTTGGTGGCCGACAATCACAAGGATAAGGAGGAGTCCATCTCTTCCTTTGTGGCGCGTGGAAAGAAGAAGAGAAGAAGATCAAATCGGTACAAGGAGGGAGCTCTCTTCCTTGGTGGTGCTTGGCGCCGCTGTTAGGACCGGTAGGAGAGCTAGAGAGGGGGGGGTGTTAGTGCTATGAGAGAAGTGTCCTAAGGCAATCGCCTTATGATTGTAATCATTTATTTTAATAAACGAATATTCACTATTTGAGTATACATGTTTGTGTATTTGATTGAGATCTTAAACTCATTTACTGAATGTCCACAATACAATTCACAGCATGAGAGAATTTGTGATGAATTCACAACTAGTGATTATCTCTACATGTACAATTGTGAAGTATTGAAATTATCCCTAGTCGATGAATTGATAAATACGGACACTATTAATTCTGTTAAGACTAGCATGGGTTATTCTCTAATCAGCTGATTCTCACTGGCTGGTGACATTGAGATGTCCGGAGATAAACATGAATGCTAGTTAAGGGAACTAGTCCATTGGAGTGACTGGCTGTAAAACTTCATATGGTAGTCTACATATAAATATGTCAGTGAAGTTCTTACTGCAGCTTAAGTGCGATATTCCTTTGACTTGCGGTGTTCAAGTCATCTTGGTCATGGAGACTTATACTTTGACATCTTAAACAAGCATCTCCAAGGAGGTGTGACCCAGGATGATTGGGTACAAGCCGAAGTGCCCGAAGATGTTTGAACATCCTACAAAGGATTCACCACTCCTTGCGAGGAGATGTATACCCAAGGCCTATCGTCGGATAGTTACTCGAAGCCTTTGGCTAGAGCATGACATGTTCAGAGTATGAATCTCTTAGATACATGAGAGTAATTAGAATCCGTAGGACGAGAAAATATTACTTGGGCTAGGTGTGACATAGTCAACCTAGTGGGGACTGACACACATAGACTATGTCCTGAACCAAGTGGATATAAGATTGTGAAGGGAATGGGGCACGATTCATTATAGCTGCTGAAGGGTTTCAGAATTGTTTCTGAGGTCAACCGTTGATCTTTCACTACTAGAATTTTTGCATTCAACAACACATAATCGACAACGGTTTTTTGATAAAGTGTTGTCTTATGTCAATTTAACAATAGTTTTAGTATTAACCGTTGTTGTTGTTGGTCTGTATACGTAAAAAGACAATAATAATAACAAAATGTTGTCGTATGTATACTCAACGACAACAGTTATAAAATAACTGTTGTCTATAGGCGGGATTTACAATAACTGATGTGATAAACTGTTGTCTATTATGACAATAGATAACAGTTATATTAAACTGTTGTTGTTGTATTGTTGTGCTATTCAAGCAATAAACAAAATCAACGGTGGATATCCAACTGCAAAAAAATAACGAACTATTGAATCCTTATTCTCTTATTTTTCGATCCTTAATCATCTTTTTTCTAGTCGCACAAACCCCTAATCTTTTCTCTTCCTCGCCCGCCAACCACCCAAACCCCCGACCATTTCCACTTCTCTCACACAAACCCCTCGCAGCCACGAGTCGACGCCTCTCCCCCTTCTTCATTGCCCGAGTCCAAGGAAGCCCCGAGAGCGGCGCTTCCTTTCACCCTCGCGAGGTGAGCCCCGACTCCTCTCGCTCTCTTCTTCTTCATCGCGCAAGCAAGGAGGCGACGCCTCCTCACTTACCTTTTCTTCTTCCTCGATTGCGTGCCCTAGCTACTGACGCCCAGGCAAGCAGTACCCTGCGTCAACACCGCATCTTCATCGCTAGCTACGACAGGCGAATTGCTCCTTCCCGGCTGAGTGCCACTGCCAGCGGCCCTCCTAGTGAGTTGAGATCGCTATTGATTGTTTTTGGTACCGTGAGTTGGAGCTAACCTAGTCCTCTTCCTAGGGATTTCTGGAAATTAGGGCTCTTGCATGTGGCTGGGTTTCTTCTGATCGAAACAGAAAGGGGCAGAGGAAAGCTTGGTGTGTGGGTTTTCAGGTAAGGCTTGGTTGTGATCTTCATTCTTGGATGTTTCCCTTTGGATTCCCAAACTTGTACGTGAGCTCTATTAGATTCCCAAATTGCATTAGCTAGGTTTAGTTGAGCTTTGATCATTTCTTTTATCTAGGACCCAACTAATTCCTTGATAACTTCATTCATTCACTAACTGTTGATGAGTTTGAAACTAAGAACATTGTCCAGTAGAGCATAATTTTCTGCCAACCCTATTAGTAGTTTACAAGTAGATTTATAGCATCTTATGCTCTTTGGTTTGTTGTGTAAGACTTTGCTATTCAGACAAAAACTAACAATTTATTTGTAGATATATTTTGTAACTTTATTTATTACTCTGTAAGAAATTATATTTAATGTAATGAAAATGTTTAAGGATCTAAATGTTACTATACTAATATAGGCTTTGGATGTACTTCAATAGTAAGATGCAATCTATATGTCAACCTCAAATAATTTCCCTCAGAATAGATCTGACAATGCATATTATTTTAAATTAAATTTGCTTAAACTACATCTCGGAACTGATATTATGTGAATTTACGCATAGAAATGAATGCTTTGAGGTAGTTACAAATATTGACATTAGATATTGCATGCTATGAATATTGCATGCTATGAATATGTGAATATTGCATGCTATGAATATTGCTTAAGGTTTTTCCTTTTTCTCCCTTATTTACTTATTTTTGCTCAAATATTGACAGTAGATATTGCATGCTATGAATATGTGATGTTTCTTGTTAGGTGGGTTAAGATTTTATTGTATAATGTGTATTTATTTTGAAGGTAGGTGTTGGCTCATTTGTAGTTGATTAGTACTTGTAACAAGAATGGACAAAGAATGGATGTCAAAGGATAGATTATCACGTGAATATGGTATTGGAGTAGAGTCTTTCTTGCAATTTGCACTGGATAACGCTAACAATCCTAATGCATCTGGAAGAAGGGTTGTTTGAGTTCAGCCAGTAATAAATGGCGTCAGTACAAATCGCATCTCACTCAAACATTCATATCGAACAAGCTAGACAAGCCCGATGAATTGAATGAACCGCCTAGTGGTTATAGGATTTCAAAAGAAGATTGGATGACTTTTGTCCTTACGCGCATATCCGTCGACTTCATTGTAAGTTTATTTTTTTGTTCTTTCAGAAATAAGTAGACAATAAGGTAATTATGAACTTGTCAATTGTTATGCTAAGCATATTGAGGACATCACTGCATTGTATATTGTTATGCTAAGCATGCTATTGATAATGGAAAGAACTTGTCAATTATTTTAGATCATGAGATATTTCAAGATGATTATGAACTGAATTTGCATATTGAGGACATCACTGCATTGTATCACTTGGAGCCAATTTCTGGAAATTTTGTGGTTATTTACATATTGTAAGTTGTTGATTTACCTTCAACTTTCTTTGTTCTTTTATTAATTTACTATAGAAACACTTATTGATTTTCTTGTAATTCATATGGTAGGCATCTTTATAAAAACTTGGTGAAAGAAAACAAGATTGAGAAATTCAGGTTTGTAAATCCGCATAGCATCCCATGCTTTAAAAAAATCACAGTGGACAAATTAGTTAAAACTGAGCGGTTGAACCAAAGGACAAGTATTTTAGCTGAAAGGCTAGGTGGTACATCACTTAATCAGTTGGTTTTGGTGCCAAGTTGTAACAGGTAATGGACTTCCTGAATATATTTTTTCAATTGCCATTTTTATTTGAATTGAGAATGCACTAATTTTGTGTACTTCTGTGTAGTTTCCATTGGACTCTCACTCTCATTAATCCTCATAAGGAGATTGTTTACTTATTGGATTCCCAAGGTCCTCGCATTCGTGATAACGATTGGAAATATGTTGTGGAAATGTGAGTTTATATATGTTTCTTGTTAGTATGCATCTAAATTAGTCTTAAAACAATAGTTTATCAACAACTGTACCTAATGTATAATTGAAGGGCAATAAAATTGTTTAATTCGTTCCAAGGAAGAAAAGGAAGAAAACAAGTACAGTGGGAAGTGATTAAGGTATTTGTACTTCTATTTAAATCAAAATTTTTTATTGTGTATAATATTGGTATTTTAAGCATTAAAAATATGAATTATCTTTGCCTTAGGTTCCTAGGCAACCAGATGCCAAACAATGTGGATATTATGTGATGAGATTTATAAAGCAAATTACTGAAGAAGTTACATCAATCGAGGGGGATGCATTACGAACGATAGTAATAATTTCTTTATTATCTCAAATATTTAAAGTTATCTAGTTATAAATTTTTTCAAGTTGTTATGTTTTATTCTGTACAATCATATAATGTGTTTTTGTTCATAGTTTGCAAAAGCAGAGTACTCCCAAGATGAAATTGATGAAGTGCGCTCCGCGATAGCTGATTGTATACATGATTATATTTGATAATAGGTATGTAAATGTTAGTTACTAAGCTTTCGGGTGATATTCCCCTGAATCAAACAATATACATCAACAATATTTTTTTAGAGATGTTGTAACCTGAGATTATTTTTTATACGTTGGAGAACAATTAGTTTAGTGGACATGAAAGTTACTTAGATGTTCAAGTAGTTTCGTTGAACAATAGAGTCGTACTAGTTTGGCCAAATTCCTTTTAATGCTGTGGTCTAAAACCTGAAGAAACTTGATATTTAGTTGCTTTCTTGCATCTCTACTTGAATTTGCAGCCTAGCCTTTCAAGTGTTCTCATTTAAGGAGGATAAACTAATCACCACTACAGATCACTGAACTCATCACTAGGAATTAAACTTTTCAACAAGCTGCATTTTCTACTAGATACGATTCAACTCAAATATCATATTACTCGAAATAGTAGTGGACAGACTGAATTTGGCATGACTAATTGTATGATCGTATGAAATTAACATAAATATAAACACATTCATCCAATAGAAATTCCTTCAATACATTTTTTTTTTCAATATATTTTGGAGCTTCAGCAGTTCTGCCTAACATCCCAGATTGGATGCAATTCTTCAATATATTTTTTTATTTGCCTAAACAGACACAGTTTGTGATTCAGAATATGATTCTGAATCACAAACAATCAATCAAGAACATGTGTCAGATATTTAATATGGTCGTCTGAGTATTTTTCTTGAAAAGTGGTTGCAAGGCTGTAAATGTCTAGATAAGCCAAGCTAGCAGTTTCCTTATAATTGCAAGTGCTGATACATGCATATCTTTTTTGTTTGTTTGTTTGTTAGTTTTGTTGTTTGTTGATACATATCTTCATGGATCATTTTTTATTGGACATATGCATTTAATAGAATAACTAATTAGAGTGTTTGTTCTCTTTTTTCCAGCTGCAGGGACGTGTTCGTGATCATGTTCGAAGACCATTAATCTGACCTTCCAAGCTATAAATTTTGTGATTTGAACTTCATTGTAAGTTTAGTTGGGTCAGAATTATATATAATTTGAACTCTTATAATTTGGGTCAGAAGATACTTTAGTGGTTTCGTCTGTAGAAAGGTTTTTGGACAGAAGATACTTTTGTGGTTTCGTCTGTAGAAAGGTTGTGGTGGATCTTTATTGTAAATATGTTGATGATGTTTGATATATATAGTTTTTGTTTCGAGGTTAAATTATTGCCTTTTAATAAACTGTTGTCGAATATAATAAAAGACAACGATGAATTCGATATACGACAACAGTTAAACACCGTTGTTAAAACTCATCTAAACAACAACAGTGAAAATCCTAAACGACAACAGTGATAAACTGTTGTTATTGATATACGACAACGGTAATAAAAATGTTGTCGAATATAATAAAAGACAACAGTGAAAAACTGTTGTCAAAATGTTGTCGAATGTGATATACGACAACAGTGGAAAACTGTTGTCAAACTGTTGTCATAGACCAAACGACAACAGTGATTCACTGTTGTCGTAGACCCCCCTTTAACAACATGACCTTTAACAACAGTGGTATTTGGCATATGACAACAGTGATTCACTGTTGTTGAATGTATTTTTTCTAGTAGTGTTTCGATTAATTGGGGATCATGATGTACTACTAGGTGCCACTCATGATCGTTCTATAATTGGTTAATTATAGACGGCCAACATAAATCAAAAGCCTATTTAGTCATACGCACTACGAGTAATCCGAGCGATTTAAAACGAGTTGAAAATTGGATTTTCCAATCAAGAGAGATTAGGTTTGGTTGAGCCAAATGATAAGTCGAATCTGAATTTTCAGAGACGCATCGGAAGCGTAAAATGGCTAAGTCTTTTGAAGACTTAATAGATGAATTAAATGAGTTTAATTCATTGGGGCATGGCTTGGATAGGCCGGCTAAAGAGGGTCCCCACCCTCTTTGCTTGGCCGGCCACAACAAAGGGAGGGAACCAAATTGTTTGGTTCAATTTATAAAATAAATCAAGTGTGGTTTGTTTTATAAAATTATGGATGATATAAATTTTTTATATAAACCAAGGTTTGGTTTATTTTTCATGGAAATTAAAATAAACCATGGATTAGTTTATTTTATTTTATAAAATCAATCATGGATTGATTTACCATGATAAATAACTTTATATAAAATTTATTTTTCATGAAAATTAAAATGAACCATGGATTGATTTATTTAATTTTATAAAATCAATCATGGATTGATTTACCATGATAAAGAAATTTATATAAAGAAATTTATTTTTCATGGAAATTAAAATGAACCATGGATTAGTTTATTTTATTTTATAAAATCAATCATGGATTGATTTACTATGATAAAGAAATTTATATAAAGAAATTTATATAAAGAAATTTATATGATAAATTTCTTATGAAAATTTATTCCATAAGAAAAAAGAGACTTGGTTGATTTTTATTATGAATTAAAATATGATTTTAACCATGATATAAAATCAAGACTTGGCATGATGGAATAAGTCATAAAAAATTTATATGATAAATTTCTTATGAAAATTTATTCCTTAAGAAAAAGGAGACTTGGCGGTTGAGAGGCCACTATATAAAGGACCCAAGGCAAAGCTTGGAATTAATTCGAAATAATCAAAGTATTCTTGCTTGGGCTCTCTCCCTCTCCTCCCTTCTTTCTCTTGGCCGGCCTCTCCCTTCTTTTCCCTTCTTCTTGCCGTGAGCACAAGGAGAAGCACCGAATCGACGAAGTTCTTCCGTTGGGACGATCTTCCTCTCCGGCCATCATCACCTTAGGATTGGGCGCAAGTCATCTTCCTCCTCCTCGCCGGAATTGTGATTCCGGCCAACCTTGGTGGTGAGTTTTTCCGATGTGATTACTTCTCTCTTGGTTTTTCTTGTCGCGTTCTCGGAGAATCTAGTAGTTCTCGAAAACACGAAACTCGTGGCTTTGTGAAGTCATCCCGAAGATACTCGGCGTGGACGCGAATAGAGGCGGAGCTTCCGAGGGACGCTTACGGTTGGATCTCGTCCCTTCCTTCGAGTTACGCGAGGTAACAAGTAAATTAGTTTACGTTTCTGTAAAATTTTAAATATATGATCATGTCTACACAAGATAAGGTTGCATGCTTAGATGTGTGGTTAAATAATTTGAGAAATTATTTAAGTTAAACCTTCCACTGCACGTAATTAATTTTAAAATTACGAAACCGCATCCATGTCAACATGCACCCGGTCCCAACAGTGGTATCAGAATTGGTTAGTGTTCGTCATAATCATATAATTGTTTTGCGAAAAACTTTGTCATGATCTCAATTTTGGAAAATTTTCCAATTATGGAAACTTTCCAATTATGGTAAATTTTAGATTTAGGAATTTCAAAGTTTGGAAATCCTCATGAAATTTCGCAAACTTTTGAAATATCCCTATTTCTGAAATTTTATAATAATTGTGAAAACCTTCCATTTTTGGAAACTTTCCAATTTTGGAAAATTTCTATTTTGGAAATTTTCCAATTTTGGAAATACGTAAGTTTTCTTTGTACCAGAAACTTACAATTATTTTGGAAATTTTTTATTTTGGATACTTTCCATTTATGGAAAGCTCACAATTTTGGACACTTTCTTTCCAGAAAGTCTAGACAAATTATGGAATATTAATTGGCATTTAAATTCATAATTGGAAATTAAATTATTTACAAAATTCTTTATTTTGGATTGAGCCTCGGGGAGCCGTCCAATTTAAAGTTAGTTGTTATAATTAAATTTCCTAAATTAAATTTAAATTGTCAAATGTTTAATTTGGATTGAGCCTCGGGGAGCCGTCCAAATTATATTATCAATAAATTCTTATATTGGATTGAGCCTCGGGGAGCCATCCAAATTAAGTTATTTATTGATATTAATTTATCAGAAATAAAATATGTGATCAAATCTTGGAAATTTTTGAGGTGATTCTCAAACGATAATATCCATATTTGATTTAAGAGGTGATGCTCTTACATATTATTGTCTCCAAAATTAATTAAGAAAATTGTTTCCTATAGAGTATATTTCCTTAAATAAGATTTTCATGAAAATAATATGTGGTTGAATTAAGAGAATCTGTCTCTTAATTTAATAATATTTGATTTAGAAAAATTAAATTCTTAAACATATTATTTCCGAAATTGATTATGACAATTTAGGAAATTGTTTCCCAAAACAATTCCTTGAATAAAGTATGAAATTAGAATTAGGAAATCTGGTTCCTAATTCAATTAATGAGACTTGATAAATTAAGTCACATACATACTTTATTAAGGAAATCGTTAGAACATGACATAATTATATGTCATGAATGTGCTTAAAAGAAAAGGATGAGACCAAAAACCCCTTACAAAATATTAAGGCCATCACCTTCTATTAATATGGTTAGAACCGGAGTTTTGTTTCTCGTTTGGGTTGATGGACACATCCATTCCCAGCTTGAACCTCAACATGTTCAAACCATGGAATTAGTTTATGATTAATATAGTTGGAGTTAGAGGTCAATCCTTAGTTTTGGTTGTTGGACACATCCAAGCCTGACTAAACGGTTGAATGAGCTCCAACAACCGTATTAAAACTATTTCTTGATTAATGGGTCAGCCTTAAGCTTGGAGCATCGATTTGTTGTGCCACAGCCAAGGTCGATGTGAAGAGAGGTGCAGTTGGGTGCTATGTATAATGTTGCATACTTGTTAATGAGTTAACAACCCAATGATTTATGCAAACATTCAATTAGTTGATAGCATAAAGTGGTAGTTACATATATGTGATATGTAATCGGTATAATTACCTACCTTCATAGCTAAGAATAACTTGATGGCCACAGCCATGGTTGTTCTTATCTATGGTTGGATATCAACCTATTTGGAGATGTTCCTACGATTTCCCGAATTGATAAAAAGGGTTATTCGATTCGAAAAACAAATAGGATTTAATTAATGTATGTTGATGCATTCTTTATCATTCTTCTCACATATGCTCAATTTGTATTTCTAGGATAATCACTTGATCATGTCTTCTCTAAACTTGCATTCCATTTTGGACACCAATAAGCTGACTGGGCCAAACTTCATGGACTGACTTCGAAACCTAAGGATAGTCCTCAAGGCAGAAAAGCTTGCTTATGTCCTTGAAGATTAACTTCCCAACCATCCTCCAGAAGATGCAACTCCAGACCAGTTAGTGGCCTATCAGAAACATGTGACCGATTCTGAACTTGGGAGTTGCATCATGCTAGCCGCTATGGTACTTGAGCTGCAAAAGCAGCATGAGTATATGGATGCTTATACCATCATCTTCCATCTTCATGAGCTGTTTGACGAGCAGGCGAGATCCGAAAGGTTCGAGGTCTCCAGACTCCTCTTCACCTCTAAGATGCAGGAAGACACTTCTGTCTCACAGTTTGTGTTGAAGATGTTGGGGTACATTGAGCGACTGGGCACACTCGGTTTTGCAATGGATCACGAACTAAGTATTGACTTAATTCTGCATTGTTTGCCCAAAAGTTACTCACAATTTGTGATGAACTATCGGATGAACAAGCTGGAGACTACCATTCCTGAGTTGCTCAACCTGCTGAAGACTATAGAGCCTTCTGTGAAGCAGGATCCGAAGACGGTACTGTTAGTTGGTTCCTCAAAGAAAGGTTCTAAGAGGAAGGACAAAGAACAGAATAAGGGAAAGAAGAAAAAGGCCAAAAAAACTGAAAAGACACCAAAAGACACTTGCCATCACTGCGGCAAGGAGGGTCACAGGCGAAGAAACTGCAAGGTTTATCTTGAGTCCTTGAAGAAGAAGGCATCCGATGCCCCATCCTCTTCAGGTATCTTCGTTATTGAATGTCACTCTATTTCCTCAACCACCTGGGTACTTGATATTGGGTGTAGCTCACATATATGTAATAACATACAGGGGCTAAGGAATAGAAGAAGACTCGTCAAGGGAGAAGCGAATTTGCGAGTTGGAAATGGAGCAAAGATTGCTGTTGTTGCCATCGGAACATATTTGCTAAAGCTCCTTACTGGACGTGTCTTAGAATTGGATAATTGTTATTTTGTTTGTTCATTAATAAAGAACATTGTATCTATTTCATGCTTGAATGAAAAGGGTTATCATTTAACTTTTAGTAACAATTGTTGTTACATAACTTTAAATGGTGTTCTTTATGGGACCGAA